>LR549500.1:0-17539 GCA_900536415.3 Caenorhabditis sp. 38 MB-2015
CCCGTTAACCAGTCGGCCATGGAAATTTTCACTGTTGTACTTCTCTCGGAGAACTTTTCTCTGCGTCTCTCTCAATCTCGTCAATTGCATGCTGACATGACGTGAATCTCCGTCATCCGTGAAAACGGAAATGGCATTCTTGAAATGTTCTTCTGCAGAAATGAACTGTTTGAATACCATCATGAAAAATTCCACGCTTTTTTCTAAAAAAAAATTTACACTTTTTTCAGCAGTCATGTTTCTTCTTCAAACTGATCGTGATTAATTCTTTTATCTGGGAACTCCATGTAGAAATCTTTGTCAAAGATGTCTGTGTCACCGAATTTTGCATGTTTTATCAACGATGTCACAAATTGTTGAGTAGCTTCTTTTGGAGTAAGATCGGATGCAATCGAGGAAACCAACAACACGAACAACAACAATACCACAAGAATGTTGTTGATCTTTCGAAATTCAATTTCTAATCAAAAATTTCTTCTTTTATAGCATCGAAAAACTATAACCATCAAAATAATCAAATTATCATCACATTTATTTATTTTCAAAATGTCACTCTTTGAACGATTTTTTGAACACCCTCATATTCCTTTGAAAATTGAAGAAAAAAATTAATTTCATTTCAAAAAGAAGAATCATTAAAAATGAAATAATATTGCAAAACTCCCAAAATTATTACAAACTACAACAAAAATACATGATGAATTTAACCTCTTGGGATGGCAGCGACACTTGTTTTGTACAACTTCTCCGGTTCGCCGAGCACAACTCGATCAATGAATTCTTTTCCTTGGATGAAGCAATGGTCCTGGTTCGATGACTCGTACTTCCATCCTCCGAATCTTCCTCGAGAGTAGATCGAGTTCTTCTCAAGCTCAGTATGGGCTCGGGCAAGTTCTCTATCACGATTTGGTGTTGGGATTGGGTATCCATATGGGAGGGTGACTGAGAAGACGGATTCGATGGCCTCTCTAGTGATCATTGATTTGATAACAAGTCCATCGAGGGTCTTTTTGACCATCTCCTCCTCAGTGATTGGATCATCGTTAGGTCTTATATCACATAACTGAGCAATATTTATCCTATCTGGAGTGACGTCACCATATCTATCAAGAATTGTGAAACGGTAGAATGTCACATTACGATCGAGGAAAGTTTAATCGTGATTTTATCATTATCATTGTTCCGAAATCTTAAAAATTTTCACGCTAATTTGCACTTTATAATCAACATAGTAGAACTGACATAAACTCTCTTCTTTATTTCTTGTCTCATAAATCATTACAAACAAATTAATATTGCAAATCTCCCAACATTATTACAAACTACAACAAAAATACATGATCAATTTAACCTCTTGGAATGGCAGCAACACCAGTTTTGTACAATTTCTCCGGCTCACCGAGCACAACTCGATCAATGAATTCTGTTCCTTGGATGAAGCAATGATCTTGGTTGGATGACTCATACTTCCATCCTCCGAATCTTCCTCGAGAGTAGATTGAGTTCTTCTCAAGCTCAGTATAGGCTCGGGCAAATTCTCTATCACGATTTGGTGTTGGGATTGGGTATCCATAAGGCAAAGTGACTGATTCTATAGCTTCCCAGGTAATCTTGGACTTAATGACAAGTCCATCGAGGGTCTTTTTGACCATCTCCTCCTCAGTGATTGGATCATCGTTAGGTCTTGCGCACTCACATAACTGAGCAATATTTATCCTCATTTGGAGTGACGTCACCATATCTATCAAGAATTGTGAAACGGTAGAATGTCACATTACGATCGAGGAAAGTTTAATCGTGATTTTATCATTATCATTGTTCCGAAATCTTGAAAATTTTCACGCTAATTTGCACTTTATAATCAACATAGTAGAACTGACATAAACTCTCTTCTTTATTTCTTGTCTCATAAATCATTACAAACAAATTAATATTGCAAATCTCCCAACATTATTACAAACTACAATAAAAATACATGATCAATTTAACCTCAGAATAAATAAGGGGTTATTTAAAGAGCAGTTTTCCTTTAAATCAAAAAGCAACTTCTATGTTTTTAGTCAGTTTGATTCGAGGTTCAAATTCGAAAAAATATAAAATCTGTGAGCTAGTAAAAAAAAGCAAGTTAGATGACATTTTGTGATTAAAAATAAAGCACATGTTAAAAGTTTAATTCAATTAGTGCTCTGCCAAATCAAAAGACCATCTCAAACCGGCTATCTACCCAACACAAAAAAGGTTAATCTCATCGTCAATCTACAAGCCAAAAACAGATCCGAGCTATTTCAATCTCTCCTCACATTCATTGTTCTGATGCAAAAAGTGCGATTCGTTCAGGATCACTATCTGATTGATCAACAAGACATAATCTAACCGTTAAATCAGACTCTGTTCTCTGACTTCTTCTCGCTTCAAACCTGTCAAACTAGCACCTGATGTTTGTCTGGCATATTCAATCCTAGTTTTTTTTTGGCTTCCTATGACTTCAGCTTCTTGGTCTATGTATATAAACAAAGATCTACGCATGAAAGATATAGATATACAAAAATGCCCATCGGATATTTCTTCTTCTTCTCCTCCTCCTCATCATCTTCATTATGTATTGTCCCGTTTGTTGTCGATACAAAGAAAGGAAGAAAAAAGGGAAAACGAACTGGGTCAGATCCTATCATTTCACTTCTTTCAACTTCATCTCTCCGTTTTTCCATTTCGTTTGAATTTATTTTCATTTTTGTTTACAGGTCTTCTCATATATATATATAATTTGTAGAAGTCGCCATGAAAATCGTGTGCATCGGTGCGGCTCCAACAGCCATCGGCGCGGCGTATCGCTTGAACGAGTTGAAGAATGAGGGTAATGAGGCGGCCAAGAATGTTGAGCTCTTGTGCCTCGAGCAGGTAACCCCTAGTTCTCCTTGACTTAACAACTATAACCCTCGATTTCTAGGAGTCTTATGCTGGAGGTCTTTCATGCACCGTCAAGGATGATAAGGGATTCTTGTGGGATATGGGAGGACATATCACCTTTAACCATAATTTCCCGTACTATGAGAAGGCGACCCAATGGGCGGTTGATGAGTGGAACAAGTTGGCTAGAAATTGCATGGTTGATATGAACTACTTGTATGATACTGATGGAATTCATCTCGTCCCATACCCGGCTCAATTTGCTGTTCCTCTCTTCCCTGATGAGGTTAAGAATCGCTGCTTGGCTGATTTGAAAGAGCGATATGAAAATGTAAGTTCCCTTTCTAGGATACCCTCGAAAACAAAACAAAAAAATTCAGCCTCAAACTGACTCGAATCCGGATAACTTCGAAGATTGGGTTCTCCAACACTTTGGACCTACTATCCTCAACACTTTCTTCAAGCCATACACCAAGAAGGTCTGGACCGTTGAACCTTTGAAAATGTCGCCAAACTGGGTGGGAACTCGTGTCGCCAAATTGCCACAAGAGAAACTCGAAGAGCTCTGCGCTATGGATCAACAAGAGTTGGCGACCGCTGATTTTGGATGGGGTCCAAACTCCTATTTCACTTTCCCAAAACATGGAGGAACTGGAAATGTGTGGACATCGATGACGAAAAAGTTGCCACAACAATGGTTTGAGTTTGACCAAAAAGTGACTGGTGTTAATCATGTTGAGAAGACTGTCGAGGTTTTGAAGAAGGGTGAAGATGCTCCGACTAAGGTGTCTTATGATGTTTTGCTCAATACTGCTCCAATTGATCAACTTGTGAACAACACTGGAATCACTGCTCCATTGGATATTGTTCACAACAAAGTGTTCGTTGTCGGAGTTGGATTGCGCAAACCAATGACATCGTTCTTGGAGAAGTTCACCTGGTTGTACTTCCCTGATAGAAATGTTCCATTCTTCCGTGTCACAATTCTCAGCAGATATGGTGATGTCACCCCAGATGAGGATAAATACTGGTCAGTGATGTGCGAATGCGCAAGACCAATTGATGATCCAATCACTGAGGAGGAGATGGTCAAGAAGACTCTCGATGGACTTGTTATCAAATCAATGATCACTAGAGAGGCCATCGAATCCGTCTTCTCAGTCACCCTCCCATATGGATACCCAATCCCAACACCAAATCGTGATAGAGAACTTGCCCGAGCCCATACTGAGCTTGAGAAGAACTCGATCTACTCTCGAGGGAGATTCGGAGGATGGAAGTATGAGTCATCAAACCAAGATCATTGCTTCATCCAAGGAAAAGAATTCATTGATCGAGTTGTGCTCGGTGAGCCGGAGAAATTGTACAAAACTGGTGTTGCTGCCATTCCAAGAGGTTAATTGATTTTGTATTTTTTGTTTGTAGTTTGTAATAATGTTGGGAGATTTGCAATTTATTTTTTGTAATTAATTAATTTATGATTTTCAACACACAAAATAAAGAAAAAAGAGAAACGCGTTTCTATTTACCCAATAAGAGAAGTGTTAACACTAGTTGTATTCCGATTTTGTTGATTATAATGTGCAAATGGATGTGCTTGATGATCAGGTGAGATGGAGCCAAGTACAACGACGAGGCATAGAAATAAGACGAAGGCCAGCCAGACTAGTAGGAGGCACAGTTTCTTGTGACGGCAAAGACATTCGCGGCACACTTTGGACTTCTGGAAAAAAAATAGATGGCGATTAGAGATAAATGTGTATTAGATCTAGAACTAGTTTCATAACGAGAAAGTTGAAAACTTCATAGATTTGTTCAAAAGTGTAAAAATTGGTACAAACAATTTTTATGTTTGTTTTGTAGAGCTCGATGAGCTGATTCCGATGGTATTTTTAGTTTTTCTGAATATCCTCTCTGAACTTCAAAAGACTGGTTCAAAAATATCTAATAGGTAATGCGCGGCGCAGTGGATAAAGCTCACTTCTTGTAACCAGATGGTTGCGGGTTCGAACCCCAGCTAGGGTGATAACTTTTTTTTGACAAATGGGTTCTTCCCTCACCTCATACGTAATTGCCGGCAAACTATATCGATAAATCGACACCCTTTCCGAGCTCAAATGCCGCCATTTCACCCGCCGAACTCGGTTATCATTCTTGAAATGATTCTCCAACGTCTTCAACGATATCACAGTTATCTTCGATGTTGTCGAATCCTTCACCCATAGGAAATACATGTTCTCATCTCGTGGGGTGTTTTCGATAAATTTCTTGATTTGTGTCAATTTCTTTTCACCAAGTGATGAGATGAAGACATCAGCTTGTGCTCCAACAGGCTGCTCACAGGTCTGAAACCAAAAACAAAAATTCAGAGGAAATTTCTTGGGGAGATTCTTACACTAGATGGACCGGGCTCATCCCCATAGATCGAGAACACTGAAGGACTTGGTGATATAGTACGTTGAGCTATATCCTCCTCAGTGAGCTCATATACCGAGCTCTTCGGTGTGTCATCTTCCACAGTGCTCAAAGCTGCATAACCAAACGTGATATTATCCTTGGCATCATCTTTTCGCTCCCTGTAACAAAATAAGTCAATTTTCGGTAGCACTTTTGATACAAGAAAACAACATTTCCCACGTACATAAATTTGTATCTTTCTTAAGTCTAGGTCTAGGTCTGGAATGGAAAGGAATGCTATAAATAACATCATAGTGTAACTTTTTGTTATTCTGGTGCAATTCGGGTACAATTACAATTGTCATGAGGGAATTAAAAACATGTGGCTGGTTGATTGGGGTAAAAGGTCAAGAATTTAATAGAGATGTTTTGACTGGCACGTTTTGTAGAGACAAGAAACAAGAAAAACACTATGTATGAAGATTTTATGGATCTTAAAGTTGGGGGAAAAAAAGTGTATATGACTTTCAGAATTTCAGTCAAACAATGAAGTTCAGTAAATTGTAGATAATTTTCACTGAAAAATAAAAATGATTTTGGTTATATTAAATTTATCAAACCCGGATAGATTCGGTTTCAAGATTTGCTAGAAAGATAAGATTTCGACGATAATTTCGATGTGTATGAATTTCAGAATTTCAGTCTACAGAAATCAACTGAAAAAAAACATTTCGATTATTCCTGAAAAATGAAAATCGGGTGGGCTGTTCATCTATATTTTCTTTCTCAAGTTTCCTGTATAGGACGTGTTGATTTTCAAAATTCCAGTCAGTCAATTCAAGAAGGTCGTAAATCGTTTTGTTTTTAAATTTGTTTGACTTGAATTAATCAAACTCGGTTGGAATAGGTTTCAAGATTTGCTAGAAAAGTAAAACATGGTTACCATCGTAATGTATAATTCGAATTCTACTCAGAGCTGTTGAAATGGAATGTACCCCAGATGGGCTTCCCAGATTAACTGGGAAGAATGAGTAAATTTTATCACGTGGGAAAATCCAAATAAACATTACCATCCCATGGGAGCCCAGGTGGGCTTTCTTTTTTCTTTCATTTCTTAAAAAAACACTAATTTTTTCATGAAATGAACAAAAAAACGACCAATACGTCAGAAAAAGAAATACAAACGTGAACTTTTTCAAAAATTTACAAAAAAAAAATCCCAACTGGGAAAGCCCAGCCCACCCCAGTTTATCTGGTCATTTTTTGAAGTGGGATGGGATGGAATGGGCATTTCTATCTGGGCTATCTGGAGCCCACATTTTTCCCATTTCGACAGCTCTGATTCTACACTTCAAATCGAATACTACCCTTCTACCCCTTTTCCTTTTCTGATTTTTTTTTTCAATCAGGTCCCAAAAGTTGATCATTTCATGTTTCAAACATCTTGATTTTTCAAAAAAAAAAACCTGAAAAAATGAAAAATGTGCTGTTCATTTATATTTTACAAGGTGTTGAGCTCTCACAATTGATGTTCAACTAGTCACTGCTTCAGATTTTTCTTAAACTTTGTGCTCTTGAAGAACTCAATATCATATTTTTCACTGAACATCAAAGAAAAAAACGTTTGTACTAAAAAAAAACTAAATCAACTAATTTCAATGAATATTTTCAAAGATTTCCAAACTTTGGAAATTCATATTTTTCTGATAAAAAATTCCGATGAAAAAAAAGAAGCTGGACATGAATCAGGAGAGCAAGTTATATAAATGTGCAAATTTCAAGATAAATATAAATTTGCAACTAGTTGAACCTCTGCTCCAATAAAAATCGGTTTGGAAATGCCAGACAATCCGAACTTTTCCCGATGTTTGTAAATGAACCTAGGCCTATTCAATTAATGAACCCTGATCTGAATTGTATCAAAACAGAAAAATTGAAATGCGGTCATCCTAGTCATATTTTTGAGCTCAATTGTGGATAACTTTGAAAATATTTTAACTGGGTCTTGGATTCAGTTTTAAGCTTTGCTAGTAAAGTTAAACTAAAGTCATAATTTCAGTAATAATAGCCCACGTAATGGAAAACAGCAATTTACTCCAAGCAAAGTACAAATTGTCTATGACCGACTGGTTAACGTGCGTGCCTTTCGAGTAAACAAGGACGTCAAGTCGCTGGTTCGGTTCCTCCTGACGGCGAATTCTTCTTTTACTATTATATACAGTCGACCATGCTGCTCCCAAACTAACCTGAAGCTCTCATATGGCCTTATCGTCACCCGTCGATCCTGTTTCGGAATATGCGCCAAACTGAACCTCTTCCCCTTCACCTGTTGATTCTCCTTCTTCTCCTCCATTGGCGTCACCTTAATCGACGCCGATGTCACACGCCTCTCATCTGACATTCTGGTATTGTGTTTGGCTGAAAATAAACATATCTGAATTGCATGATGTCGAAAAAAATCACGAAAAGAAATCGGATATTCTGGAAAACATGCCGAGTTTATTGAGAAAAAAAATGTTTTATGTTTTATAAATAAAACAAAAAAAAAGTCACTCACTCAATACAAATTAGGTGCATTCAACTGTAAAGACAAATGTTTTTAATTCATTTTTCTGATTGGGCGAATCATCCAAAAAAAAAAACCAAAGCAAAATTTCTCTTCATACATACCAATGAAAAGTCACCAAAAACCAACATTTTTTCATTGAACATGTAGAAAAAACAAATTGATATATGTATATATATATATTTTTTTTTTCTAATTTTCCATCATTTTTCACTTCCCTCCCCTAGGCCCATGAGAAAAACAAAAAAGCGGAAAAAATAATTGCAAGAAAAAAAAAATAAACGAAGAGAAGAGCCTCAATTCGTGTGAACTTCAAAAATATATATGGATGGAGATGAAAAAGCGATGAGCGAATATCTCAAATTTCGACCACAGATTTTTTTTGCTTATTTTTAGGAACAGGAGGAAATAGAGTAAGGTTCAAAAGATCAAAGAGTGATTTTAAAAAATCTAGGTTTTCAAAAAAAGAAGCCAAATTTTTTCATTTTCATCCAAAAAAAGGAAAAAAAAGGTGTTTTGAACTTGAGAGAACCCTTTTTTCAGGTTTTTCAAAAAAAAAATGAAAAAAACATTTGTGGATGCGAAAAATGAATTCCAAGAATAAACTGGTGTCAAACAAAACAAATAACAAGAAAAATTCACTTCCTAAAAAAGCCAAAAAAAATGGTGTTTCAGAATATCTTAATATGATTTTTTAGATTTTTTCAGGGTTGCTCAAACAGGCTTTCGGTCTATTCATGAATTGCTGAAAAACTATCTCATCTGAATGTTTTCTCGGAGTTTGCATTATGAAAAAATCCGTTAGGACTTTGTACATGGCTCTGCGAAAAAATGAGCCTCCAAAGATCAAAGACAAGGCCAAACGGGCCGGCCACCTTGAGCACCCCTGGATTTTTTCGAAATTTTATGACGATCCACACGCCCCAACGGCTTGTTTTTAGTTTCATAGTATTTTGAAAACAATTTGCAACGTATACATTCAATTTTTCGGTTGAAATCCTTTACTACTAAAACTGTTTTCCCTCATTTGAGAGCAATTTGCTCATTTTTAAGTTTGGGTTGTGGTAACCGGCATATATAACTTACAAGTTTGATGAAATATATGACATTAGATAGATCTTGAGATGCTGAAAAAGATGCCATGTTCAATATTTGTAAAACGGTTCGCTGAACGGAGTTATTGAGACTTCCGAGTTTTGGTGAAATCGCTGAGTTCATAGCTATCCTTCATAAATATTGGGTAGTTTGGCATTCTGAACAACTTCCAGATGAAATTTAACTTTAACATTTTTAATTTTCAAAATAATCCACGACTTTTTGAAAATTCATCAAAATTCATCAGACTTACAATTGAAAAAGATGCCATTTTCAATTTTTGAGATTTTCAGTTCAAATTTTGGAGCTCGATTATGAGCTTTTCAGAGGCGTTTCGCAAACACTGATCACGGTGTATTTTTCAGCGTAGCAAGATCTAGAAAATGACATATAATTCATTGAAAAGAGTTCGTGAGCTCATGGATTCAAACATTGCTCAAAATTTTTACAATTTTAGAAACCTATCTCCTCATTAACATCCGTTAGACATTTTTTTTCAAAACATTTAGAAAATTAATGAATTCTTATAAGTGATTTTTTTAATGTTTAGTTTAAGAAAAGGATGGAACCACTTTTTTCACGAAAATTTCCGAAAATAAAAACTATACCACAATGATCAGGAGGTCAACTTCTATAAAAGTAAAAATTTTTCATAAAAAATTAAATCAAAAATGACTGCTAAAAAAATAAGGCGTGGTCTTCTCTGGGTGGAACGAAAAATCTACACAACGAAAAAAGCCTCGCCTGCATCTGGAATCGAACCTGCGACCTCTGGTTTCCTATGCAAACCTCTACCCAGTTACGCCACAAAAATAAAAATAAAAGTTTCATAAAAATAAGAATAAAAAGAGAAATCTCCGTCGTCGACACTTCAGATTTTGTGGGACAAGTGGTCGAGAGAAAAAAAAAAGAAATAATTAATCGATTTGTTTTTCTGGAATTTTTCTTTTTTTTTTTGAAAAACAAAAATCAGCTGGTTTCTCTTATGCACTCACTGTAAAAAGAAGTTGTTTTCAGACAAAAATAGCTGAAAATGAAGGGAGCAAACAAAATTAGCATTTAAATGAGATGAGGAAGAAGAAGAAGAAGAAGAAGTTACGATCGGGCAGCTTTTTTAATTAAAAATTGAGATATCGTAGTTTTTGAGACAAGTTGAACATTGCGGAAAAAACATGAAAATAACAAAAAAACACGAAGAAAACAACAATCTTGAAGGAAATGTGTGAAATTGAATTATACTTGAGAAGAAGAATCGAAAATCGAAAAAAAAACGAAGAATTTGATTTTCTGAACTGCAAAGGAGTTAAAAGTGGCAATTTTCAAGGAGATCTTTGTTATAGAATAGGTTCTTGAACCCTAGAATTCAAATTGTGAGTTCATTTTGGGATTTTTCGAACAAAAATAGTTTTCTTCTGGTTCCGGAGATTCATTTAAAAAGAGCGTAAATATTTGAATTCTGAAAATTGTCTGAAATTTGAGATTGAGAAAAAAAAGTGACGTTATATGTTTGAAGAAATACTATAAAACTTAGGGATTCAGGACTCAGGTTTTAGGATTCAGGATTCAGATGTCAGAATTCAGATGACTGATAATTGAGTTGAACTTCTAATAATTTAAACTCAAAAATTCTCTAGATGAAAAGCCAGATATTGTGCACTTAGAAAGTCATCCTCGAATATGGACTTGTTTTTTTTTTGTTTTGAGCAAAAATGGCCAACTTTATTTTTTATTTTGAAAAGTCACGTTTCGGAAAAAAAGTTCCAAAGATTTTTTAACCAGAACTTGACATATATATTTTCAAAATACTCTAGGCTTGAAAATTTGCCAAAAACTGTTAATTCCAAATTTCTCGGGGAAAAATCGGCAAGCTTGCGACAGTTTTGTCGCGACACCCTTGCGCCAGAAAAAATGTGTCGCGACACGCTTGCCGTTTTTTCCCCGAGTTTTTTTATCAGAAAAATATTTGATCTCTTGAAAAGAAAAGTGATATATGTTCTGACATTTCCAATATCAAAAAAAGGTTCCACCTAATTGCCACGTTGAAAAATGTATATAGTAGTTATACCTAGAACAGAAGAAAAAAAAACTGAAACGAATGATTGACAACGGGAAAAATGGGCGTGACCTGAAAATCCTGGCTCCGTGACGTTTCGAAACCGGACTTCTAAGAAGCGAGTTTATTTTGAAGAACATGTATTGAAATTTCCAACCGAAAGGTTTTCGGGTATGTCGATCATGATGATAATGTTTTGGTGCGAAATAAACATTACCAGCATTTTCGCCATACCCGAAAACCTTCCGGTTGGAAATTTCAATACATGTTCTTCAAAATTAACCCGATTTTTAGAAGTCTGGTTTCGAAATGTCGCGGAGCCAGAACCCTATGTTTCAATGGAGCACACTTTCTTTTTTTTTTTTTTTGAAAAGTCAAGGAATTAGAGAGCACACATTTCGAAGAGAAGCAGAGATAAAAAGGTTCTATTTTTATATTTTTGAATCAACCTTTCCTAGAAATACATTGTCATATTTATAATGTACGAAAATTTTCGAGCTATCAAACCCAAAAATACATAGTGACAAAAATTATATTCGACATCAGCGAATAGTTTCTTGTTACCAAGGTATTTCATATGATTTAGTTTACATAAAAATCGCCCACTTTTTCTTCGTCTCCGCGGCCGAAAAGGAAATTCAATAACCTAAACATTTTTCGGTGATTTTTGTCGACAAAAAAAATTCTATCTGGAAAGCAGAAAAGTTGTTGATTAATTCGAAGAAAGTCATGTGCAAAAAAGAAATTGGAAACTATTTCTAGCTCAAAAAAAAACAAATATAATTAAAAATTAGATTGGATTTGAAGAAAATTAATGAAACTTTTTTTGTTGGTCTCTGGATTACTGTAGGATATTGGTGACGTCATAGAAAAAAAAAACTACAGTAATCTGGATTAAAAGGGTTGTTTTGTTATTTGGTAATTAGGAAAGTCTCAAGGGTTTTGGAGGCAGAGAGGATTTTACTAGGAAAAATAAAAACAAAAGACAGACACCGGCAGTTGTCGAAAATATGTAGCTCCCATTCGGAATTTCTTAAATTTGAAAAAAAAAAGAATTCAAATTCAGAGAAGTCGTTCAGAAACTAGAAGAAATGCTTCTGAAATTAAAATAAAATTTAGACTTTTTTGACACTTTCTGAGGGAAAATTATTCGAATTGAAATGACACTGACAATGAAGGTTTCAAAAACTGGTACCAAAACTCAAAAATCTGACATCTGACATCTGAATCTTAAAAATCATAAAATAGGTTCCAGATGTCAAAATATCAGAAAATGTCATGAACTCTTGGAAGTTGGTACGAAATGTCACAAAATAAAAAGCTGAAGATTTAGGCTTTCTAGAGAACAGACTTCCTGAATCGGATCTGGTCCGACAAAAAGAGGACAAAGAATAGATTCCCCTGAAATAGGCCCAATCAGATAGAATGGAATTATGCCTATTTTTGGGGGGTTTTCCTGAATCGGGCCTAAAAATTGGACTACAGAATTTTTCAAAACCAGACAACCTTTTTAGAGATAAACTTCTGGTTCTAACGTTCACTTAATTAGAAGTGGAATTCAATTTTTTTAATTAAAATTGATATAGAAAATAGAACCAGGTCCCATTTAGGAGAATTCAAAGAAAATGGAACCAGGTACAGTTTTTTATCCATTTCGGATCAAGTCCATTTCAAGTGGTCTGTTTCAGTTCCGATTAAAAATAGACCAATTGAATGACCCTGAAACGGACCAGATGACTCAAAAATTATCCTGAAAAGGGCTCGATCAGAAAAAATGTGAACCTAGGCATATTTTTTGAAGTTTTCCTGAATCGGAACTAATAATTGAAAAAGACTAGAGTTTTTTGAAACCGGCAAAACTTCTGTACACGACGAATATTTTTCAAGAATAATATTTAACTTTTAAAAATTTAAAAATTGATCCAGAAATAAGACAAGTTCTGTTTCAGAATTTGATCTGCTTTTTCAGGATCTATTTTATATGGAACGAGGGAAGAGCGCTCCATTGAGAATGGTCTCACAACGAACTAATGTATTTTCTTACTGTGGGGTTAATATGATTTTTTTCAAGGTTGTTTTGCTACCAATCTTTGAGCTCAATTCATAGCTTTCTGAGTGTAGTTCAGCAAAAATTAGATACTGGATATTGATCAGCATGTAAAACTGTATCGAATAGTGTAGGTCTGATTTCGAGGTCTCTCAACGACCTCACCGAAATCCAAAAAAAATTTCCAAAAAAAAAAAAAGCCAAACTCAAAAAATAACACCAAAATTTAAAAATTCAGAATTTTTACCAGAGTGAAAACCAGGCGACAAAATTAAAAATTCAAAAAAAATGTAAATTCATATTTGTTAGAAAACTGTTTTTTTTAATGTTTTCTTCAAAACCCTCGAAAAAAAAAACATATTTTTGTTATTTTTTCTTTTCCCGCCAAAAACTGGCTAAAAATTGAATCACCTTCTCAACAAAAAACAACTTCCAAAAACAAGTCTCAATATCACAACAAAATTTTTTTTTTTTGGAAACGACTAACGAGCCGAAAAATACACATACACACACACATACACGCAGCACAAAAAGATCTGAAATGCGATTTCTTCTCTTTTTTTCTATTTTTGAGAGCCTGATTCAATTTTTGTTGTGTGTTGGGTGGAGAAGAACAAAAATGGAAAATGAATGGAAATAAAAAAATTAGGAGGAGATTTTTGTAAGGTTTGGATTTGTATTATTTTTTGAATATATTTTTAAAGGAATCGTCCAGGCAAAAATGAAATAATTTGTTCGTTGAGCGAGAAAGTGTGCTCTATTGCAAACAGGCGGGTGTACTTGTTTTCAAATCTTTTTGGCGAGTCCGAAGGACAACCCCTTTAACATCTAATTTCACATTTTTGAGTTGGACTTTAGGCACCAAATTTTCAAACTTCAAAGTTTGGTACCAATATTCGAACCTTGAATTTTCAAGTTCTAGCACTATTTTTAAAATTTCGAGAAAAACTGCCTAATTTTGTTGAATTCTTGATCTAGAAAAGTCCATTTTTATATTTCAAGTTCATTTTTTTCAAATATTACTTTGAGTTTTTCTGAATCGGACTGAATTAATTTTTACAATCCTCAAAAATTTTTCGTCGGATCATATCCGTTTCAGGATTTGTCTAACTTGTAATTTCTCTTCGAATTTTAATTCGCTCAGCTTTAAGAAGAGATTCAATTCATATAGATTTTCAGATAACTTTTGAAACTGAAAAAATATTCCATTTCTAGTTTTCATCTTTCTAATTTTAGCCCGTTTTTTTTCAATCATCAATTTTTTAGATCCTCTTAAATGACCCGGCCAGGGATGAAACATGTGTATGAAATCTGATAGTACTCAAAATTCTAAGGTATATTGAAACAAAAAATACTTGTAAAAAACCTTCTTGTAAGAAAAAAAAGGTTAAAAAGGAACAAAACTGAAACCTAGAGTTAGAACTCGAGAAAAAAATATATGGCCCAGAAACCCGAAAGCGTGCAATAATGCTCCAGCGAACTCTTTTACTCACACGTTTTAAAGCATTCTTGCACGCGTTTGGTTTTCTAGGCCATATATTTTTTTTCTCGAGATCTAACTCTAGGTTTTATTTTTTTTCCTTTTTAACCTTTTTTTCTTACAAAAAGGTTTTTTACAAGTTTTTTTGTTTCAATATACCTTAGAATATTGAGTACTATCAGATTTCACGCACATGTTCCATTCCTGGCCGGGTCATTTAAGTAGTGTCTAAACTCGATCATCTTCGCCAACTCCTGAAGTTTCGGTGTTAATTTTTGAGAAAGTATTCAGCCAGTTTTTGCAAGATATTTCAAGACACCTATTTTTTTCTGTCCAATTCCTAACACGCATTCCAAGAATTTTAAATCAGAGTTCATCATCAATGCTGTAAAAACACATAAAATAAACAAATAAAATTCTTTCCTGTGTCAATAAAATATTCTTCACGTGTTCTACAAAAAACAAAGGGATAAAATCAAAAAAAAAATTAGATCTGTCATTTTTTGAAAAATGATCGAGACCAGAGGTTTATCAACAATCGAAGAGGAAACTGAGAGGACAAGTAGTACATGGTCAGGATCATCGTGTTCAGAAGAATCGACGGGGACAAGGAGGTATAGGGGTCTAGATGTGATAAATTCGAAATTTGAGCATTACAAATCAGAGAAAACACAACTCACAATCAAGTTAATAACGGGTTATAAGGCTACCGTATATTATAGTAGTACATTCGAACTTTCAATGATCAAATTTTTTTGGAAAGAAAATTGAAGGTTTCCTAAATATATCAATAAAGTAGTATTTTAAGAAAAATTCTAGATGTCAGAAAAGTGAGATTTTTCAGAAGACCAAAAAAATAGTCTAATTGTCAGGGTGATCAAATAAAAAAAGTGAATAACAAGTGAGTAAGATGGTCTAGAATTGGGAAAATGGGATTTTAGGCAGACACCTTGGAAAAAGTTTTGAAACCTGATTTTTATTTTACGATGAATTTTTTTCGTTCTAAAAATCAAAGTGGTAGTTGTTCAAGATGTTAGTTTTAACGCAATAGATTAGGAGTCTTTCAATTTATTTCGAAAAAAAATTCAGGTGTAATTTATTGAAAATCTTCATGATAATATTAAAACTTCAATTTTTGTTGACCATTCTGATTCGCGAACTTTTGGAGCCAACAGTTCAATTATTGATTTCAAGAATTCCAATTTCTGCTCACAATAAGAGCTCACGAGCTCACACATTCAACTTCTTTCTCAAAATTGATATGTTTATAAATCCTGATCATCATGATATACTTTTCAACCGCTACTAATTTTTGTGAAAAAAAAAAGTTGTAAAGCATAAAAGTTGTTTTTTGATCATTTTTTTATAGTTTAGTTCAATTGCAAAAATAATGTTCTAAAAGTTTGAAAAGTGAATACAAATCGATTTCAGAAAATAACTGTTTCAAAATAAAAATTTGAAATTATGGCTGGATTGTCAAGTTTATTGCCAAGTGCGTATTACTTGGTTTCAAATGAAAAAAAAACAATATGAGCAGTTCTAGTCCATCTATTAATACTATAAATTTTCTTATTGTTAGTCTGGAAGGTAATTTTGGAGCAGTTTTGTATCATAATTGGATTCTACAGTCACAAAATTCATAATACTTTTCTTATAAAAATACTAGTTGTTTTAACTACAGGAAAAACTCAAAATAATAAGACTTTCCCGCTCATTTTCTGAGTACTTTTCATCCAAAAGTAGTGGGACACAAAAGATACAAGATTTTGAAACATATGTTTGACAACAACCTCATTTTCTGACCTCCGAAATGTTTATCTAAGAACACTCAAAAAAACAAAGCGAAAATTATAGAAGACGATCTCAAAAAAAAATACTGTTTCAAAATATCATTAAAAATTAGGGTAATTGTGTTCAGTTTGATTGAGTAGTGTTTCTAATCGATCTATTGACAATGTACAATTTTGTCTGGAAGGTAGTTTTGGAGTAGTTTCATATCATAATTGGATCCTACAAGTTACAAATTTTTTTAATTTTCTTTTAAAAATGCTGTTTTTTTTGAAACTAAAACTGCAGAGAAGGTTAAAAGTTTACTGTTTCAGAGTTTCATTAAAATGAAGTTCGTCCTTTTTTCATGTGCATTAAAAAAAAACTATGAAAGTACAATCAGTACTTCTCGCTCTGTTGAGAATATCAAGTTACTTGATTTAACAGAAAAATTCAGGGGTATTTTGATCATCCAAAAATAGTGGTACAAGAAGTATACTAAATTTTTAAATATGTTTGACAACAACTTCATTTTCTGACCTCGGAAATGTTTATCTAAGAACACTTTCAAAAGTACAAAAAAATGTTTTCAATTCCAGTAAAATCCTACTCGGTACCAAGATGGAAAAAGCGGTCAAAGCCTGTCAATCTGGCAATCTCGAAATGCTCAAATGCATGCTCAACATGTCGCACATCACAGTGAATCAATTCGACGACGAAGGTTGCACCCTTCTCCACTGGGCCGCCATCAACAACAAAATCGAAATAATCCACTTTCTCTTGGCGCAAGGTGCCAATGTCAATATGGTTGGCGGCAATTTGAAATCGACACCATTGCATTGGGCATGTCATGTGGCACATTTGGAAGCGGTTGTTGCACTTTTAATGGTAAGAAAGAGACGGGGGATTAATTAGGAATTCGAAGAAAAAATATGTGAATATAATGAAAAACAAAAATCGCACTTTTCGTTTGCTTTCTGGTAATGAGGGATTTTGTTGATTTTTTTTGTTGAAGGGAAAAAAAGAAGATTTAAATGGCCTACAGGTCCAATATTCTTTGGTTATGAACAAATGAGAACAAAGTCTACAGTATCACTTCAGGATTAATGTAGGGAAAAAAACTGATTTCGCCCGTTTGCCCTTTCGCCCGTTTGCCCGTTTGCCCGTTCGCTCGTTTGCCCGTTTGCCCTTCCGCCCTTTTGCCCGTTCGCACGTTCGCCTTTTTTC
>LR549515.1:0-11097 GCA_900536415.3 Caenorhabditis sp. 38 MB-2015
CTCGAAATATTCGCCGCGTTTGGCGATGTGAATTACGTTGATATTTTTTCAAAACTACGAAAACCTTGAGGATATTGCATGTTGATGATGTTAGGAAGCAATTAAGCTCTCTGGACTTCCCACAGGTTTGTGTATGTTATCAGTCTTAATTCATTATTTCTCTGACTTAACAGATCTATCAAGTGAAGCAAAGACTCCATGTAAACAATTTGGAACTCAACAAGCAGCAAATGCTACAATTATCGGCAACGATGGTTATTATGCACATTGGGGAATTGGCTGCGAGAGATATTTTCAGTTTCATCCGATCAGGGCAAAACGGAACAGTTGGAAAGGAAATCCGATATTATCTCTGGAACTTAAATGGTTCGAACTTCGATATATTGGAGTTTCGTAAACTTTTGAGAATTGGCAAACATCCTTTCATGTTAGTTAAATTTATGAAAAAAAAAAGAATATAAAAATTGCAGCGTACTTGAATACATCGAAATCCGACACTTCATCGAACCTGGGAAGATGGCTGTTCTAACTATTTTTAAAGATTTTGTTCAGTTCTATCCAATTCCGGGAAATCGTTAACTCGACAATGTTTAACAGTTTTTTTAAATTGCTTTTCTAAAATGTTTAATAAAATAATTTTGAATCTTTTTAGCTTGGTCTGAATCTGAATGTTGGGACACCTGGTCAAAAAGTGCACTAGAAATTTTTGTATCTATATCATCTCATCAAAATTAAGAAATTTCTGATAAGAACCAGAGATTTTCGAAAATGCTCCAAATTTTGCGCACCTGTTCTAATGTAAATTTTAGAGCTTCAGTTAAGTAATTTCAACCTCCTTTTACATAAATTCAATCAATTTTTCAATTTTACAAAATCATCACGAACAGGAATAAAACGACAAAATCCTGTCCCACCCTTTTTTTCAAAAAATCAAACTATATTCTAATTCTCATTTTCTTTATTATCGTAAACAATGATAAATTGAAGAGAAATTAAAAATTACCATAGCAACTGAATCTTCTATCTAGAAACCTATCTTTCTTTTTCTCATTTTATTCAGAGTCTTACTACTTTATAGTCACAAGGCGAATAAAAAGCTATCAATTGTTCATTCAAAATGGCGGGTAACGTCAATGAAACTGTATCTAGTGTACTGATTCTGATCATCAACAAAGTAGGTGATTTTAAAAGGAACTGTTGTTTTGTAGCTTTGCTTTGTCTTGACAAAGCAAACGTTTTTTTGCAGGTTGAAAAAACGTTCGACCTCTATAATATCGAGATCGATTCATCGATAAAGATGCTCGATGTGGCCTCTCATAACAAGGGTACAATCAAGGCGGTTAAAATTAACACTGACAACAATGGTGTTGCTAATACATGTTAGTTTATAAGGAGTATTATCTGCCAGATAATACAGTTATTTTACAGCCCTTGATCCTTCTGAAAATCGAGTCCATCAATATTTAGAAGCATCAGGTTCTCCAGGTTATGTGATGATTCATCCGGCTGACACTTGGTTGAAGAAAGATACAAATAAGACACTATATCGGTGAATTTCTTTGAATATTAACAATTCGAACAACTTTTCAAAAAAAATTTCAGGAATGATACAATGAGTTTTGGATTGATTCCAAGTCTCAACGTTTCTGTTGTTGCTTCAGCTGATGGAGACGTGAAGATTATATCTTTGAAAAACAATATTGATTGGAAGACTCAACTCAGTAACCTCCTGGAGAACCTTATTTTCTCCCAGTATCGAGA
This sequence comes from Caenorhabditis sp. 38 MB-2015, assembly GCA_900536415.3. Taxonomy (NCBI): domain Eukaryota; kingdom Metazoa; phylum Nematoda; class Chromadorea; order Rhabditida; family Rhabditidae; genus Caenorhabditis; species Caenorhabditis quiockensis. Next base: position 1,762 of record LR549515.1, read on the forward strand.
AGGAGAAGAATTCACCGCCAGAAAATTACTTGTTAGTTTTTAAAATTTTGTTTTCATCTAGCTGAATGATTTATTCAGGAAAAGAAACAACGCTCCAGGTCTATCATGAAATAATGTGCATTATGGGTCAAAAAAAACTAATGTTCCCTTTTGTGATGGATTCGGAAACCGAATCGGGTGTACAAGAAAAGTTGGCGAATATGCTTCACAGGTTGAAATCCGTAATAATTGCATACATTTTGGGAGTAAATGTTTCAGAGCAGAAGTCGAAAAACATGGTTTAAACGTGATGAGGAAAATGGTTGGATTCGTAGACAATGTGAAGTTGAAGTATGATGACTCAAGGAAATTGCTAAGCGGTTATTTCGGAAAATCACCGAAAGAATTTGAGATGCAAGAATTTGAAAGGTGAGATATGAAAGAAAAAGGTAAAAAATAGGATCCATTTTGAGAACGAATGAAGTACTCGATGAACAGAAAAAGACTGAATTAGTAGTCAATCCTGATGACAATGATAAGGGAAAATACAAGAAGAAAGAAGCTGGTCAAGAAATGAACGATTTAGACGGAATATCCAAAATGTTCGAGTCAAGCAGAACAAACTTGGAAAGGTGAGAAAATGGGCTCAATTTGAGATATTTCTCAATATTCAATTTTCAGGTCTTCCATTGAAACAAGCCATTTCAAAAATGTTCCAAATCCTTCGAAAAAACCGATCGACGTGCAGGGGTGAGACTTGAAACAATTGTTTTTTTTTAATTATAAAATTTTTCAGATTATCTGGAAAAAGATATATGGGAGACCTGGTTGAATTGAGTGGCGGTAACAATGAACCACGTCTCAAACAGCTTGAGAGAAAATACACCAGACTAGAGTTTTTCAAAGGACTTTTCCTTGATTTGGAACTGTAAGAGAAGTTTTGTAGTTATGTACTACGGAATGAACATTTTTTTAGTTTGAAAAGTATGTTCGCTGAATCAGATAACAACCAAAGCAAAGAGAACCCAAAGGGCTACGAGTATTATATTTCAAAAGCTGCCTTAGAATACCAGGATATTATGAAGGCACAAATGGGCGGAGAGGAAGAATTGAATGATGACGATGAGAAAAGTTTCGAGGAAGTCGCGGGAGAAGAAAGTCAGGATTAATCAGATTGGTAACAATAATTTTATGCTATATTTTATGGTTCATCAAATTTTAACTTATGATTGAGAATAAATATATATATATATTGTTTAGAAACCGTTTTCTTCTCTTCTAGTTTCTACTGACATTATATTAACTGTGATTGATCCAGATTATCAGTTAGTCTAGGACTTAGTATACCTTACCTCAACTTATCCAGTAAGTAATACTATTTCTAGGGCTATCTGATCATTCTTGATTTATATTATCAACTGATAGCTGACCTAATATGTATTCTTTACTTCAACTAAGCAGTAATACTATTTCAAAAATCATCCGATCATACTTGAGTTATGTTTTGAAATAGTCTACTTGATATTGTGATCAAACTAGTGAATCGGGGGCTCATACGCCCAGTTCTTCATCATGATCGTTATAACATTTTTTTTTTGCTTCCAACATCCGCGGCAGTCCAAATCAATACCTCGCTCATCGCGCTTTGAGGTGGCATGCAAAAACTAATAAGCAATTGTGGTAGTCAAGAGAGAATTTTGGTTAGGCATTTGAATATTCACTCACTCATGTGATCCTTTCTTCTCGCCTAGTTTCTACTGATATTATATTAACTGTGATCGATTGAGATTATCAGTTAGTTCTCGAAATATTATCACTTACCTTAACTTAGCATGTAAGTAATTATATTTTGAGGGCTATCTGATCATTCTTGATTTATTTTTCAAGGTTGTTTTCTAATTATTTTTTTTTATTAGACTCAGATCTGGAGACCGCACACTCATTTTCTGATCCACTACAGAAATAAGGTTTTTTTCTGGTGCTCAAATTCCGCGAAGACCCAAAAGCACATTCATATGTGATTTTTAGCAAGACAAACACTTTTAAAGTTTTGGAGTTTTTATAACATTTAAAATATTTATATTAATTATCAAAAAACGGGAAATCACTTATTAGGTAACAAACAAATTTAGATACTGGAAACATTGCGAGTAGGTACAAAGTCCTAAATCATTTTTGTTTCATTTCTTAAAATATTCTAGCCCAATGCTATCTACATTTCAATGGGAATCACAAACTACATATTCGTTGTTTTCTAACATTGTGATGAAATCTAGGTTTTCAAAATTAGAGTTATCGCCGTTTTTGTTCATTAATCGAAGTCCGGAACTAATTGTGTGCTTTATTGTTGTGTGCTTTCCACATCCACGGCAGTCCAAATCAATACCTCACTCATCGCACTCTGAGGTGGCAATCAAAAACTAATAAGCAGTTGTGGTAGTCAAGAGAGAATTTTGGTTAGGCATTTGAATATTCACTCACTCATGTGATCCTTTCTTCTCGCCTAGTTTCTACTGATATTATATTAACTGTGATCGATTGAGATTATCAGTTAGTTCTCGAAATATTATCACTTACCTTAACTTATCATGTAAGTAATACTACTTCGAGGGCTATCTGATAATTCTTGATTTATATTGCAAGGTTTTTTTCTGACTATATTTTTTCATTAGACTGAAAAAAAAATGAGAAAATGGCTTGTGTGGTCTCCAGATTCAAACCCATATGTTTTTATTAGACTTTTAAATCTGGAGACCACACACTCATTTTCACATCATACAGAAATAAGATTTTTTCTGGTGCTCTGATTCCGCGAAGACCCAAATGCACATTCATGTGTGATTTTCAAGCAGAATAAACATTTTTAAAGTTTTGTATTTTTTATGACATTAGAAAATTTTAAATGAAATTTGAAAAAAAAACGGAAAACCTTTTTTTAGGTAAAAAAACACACATGGTACAAAGTCCTCAATCATTCTTGTTTCAATTTTCAAAACATTCTAGCTCGATACTACTTCTACATTTCAGTAAAAATCATAAATCACATATTTGTTTTTTGCTAACATTGTGAGGAAACCTAGATTTTCAAAATTAGAGTTATGGCCGTTTTTGTTCATTATTTTAAGTCCAGAGCTAGATCTACTTATATACTGAAAATCAGAATAAAAATTGTGTGCTTTGTGTTGTGTGCTTTCAACATCCGCGGCAGTCCAAATCAATACCTCGCTCATCGCACTTTGAGGTGGCAATCAAAAACTAATAAGCAGTTGTGGTAGTCAAGAGAGAATTTTGGTTAGTCATTCGAAAATTCACTCACTCATGTGATGCTTTCTTCTCTTCTAAGTTCTACTGATACTATATTAACAGTGATTGGTCGAGATTATCAGTTAGTTCTCGAAATATTATGGCTTACCTTAACTTATCATGTAAGTAATACTATTTCGAGGGCTATCTGATCATTCTTGATATATATTTCAATATTGTTTTGTAACTATATGTTGTTGAATAAGATTGTCAATCTGAGAACCACATCCACTATAGAAATAAGGGGTTTTTCCGGTTTTCATATTCCTCGAAGGCCCAAAAGCAGACTTATGTGCGATTTTTTAAAGCAAAATCAACATTTTTAAAGTTTTGGAGTTTTTATGACATTAGAAAATTTTATATGAACTTCAAAAAAACGGATAACTTTTTTTTAGGTAACAAACATGGGAAACAATGCGAATTGGTACAAAGTCCTCAATCATTCTTGATAAAAAAATATTCTAGCCTAATGCTACTTTTACATTTCAATGAAAATCACAAACTACATACTCGTTTTTTTCTAACATTGTGATGAAATCTAGATTCTCAAAATTAGTGTTATTGGCCGTTTTGTTCATTAATTAAAGTCCGGAGCTAATTGTGTGCTTTATTGTTGTGTGCTTTCAACATCCGCGGCAGTCCAAATCAATACCTCGCTCATCGCACTCTGAGGTGGCAATCAAAAACTAATAAGCAGTTGTGGTAGTCAAGAGAAAATTTTGGTTAGTCATTTGAATATTCACTCACTCTTGTGATCCTTTCTTCTCGCCTAGTTTCTACTGATATTATTTTAACTGTGATTTATCAAGATTATCAGTTGGTTCTCGAAATATTATGACTTACCTTAACTCATCATGTAAGTAATACTATTCCGAGGGCTATCTGATCATTCTTGATATATATTTCAATATTGTTTTGTAAATATATGTTGTTGAATAGGCTTGTCAATCTGAGGACCACATCCACTATAGAAATAACGGTATTTTCAGTTTTCAGATACCGCGGCTCGAAAACACACCAATGTATGATTTCAAACAAATTTTGTTCCAGTAGCACAAGATCTGCGGAATTATAGCCGAAGTACTATTCAAAAAAAAAAAAAAAATTTTTCGAGAATCGGAGAAGCTTCATTTTGTTGAGGCTTTTTCTAGTTTTGAAATAGATGCGCAAAGTTTTCAGTTGCCTGCGCGAGATGTTATCAAAACTTCAAAAAAAAAGGCTGTATGAGTACTACTTTTTACGTCACAAGTTTTGTTTTATCTGAGAATCGGTTTTATTCACTTTTGAAAAAAGAGAGAAAATGCAGATTTTATACAGGAAATTTTCAGATTTATCGACAAGGTTGGTTGTTCGAGGTTTGATGCAAGTGCTCACTCACCCAATGCTCTGTGAAAAAACGCCAAAATTAAATATCTTTTAGTCAAATTCATCAATTTTTGTTCGCTTTCCAAAATAAAAACAAAATAAGTTGAATGATTTTGATTGTTCTCACATGTCAAGTGTTTTTTTACCTATACACTGTTTAGAAAAAATCACAAAAATTTGTTTTCCAATTTTTTGATTCAGAAGAAATCTTTCCGAAATATCAATTTTCTGTAAACCTGGACAGCACTCACTTTATGCTTGTAAAGTGTTGAAGCTTCGCAGCCGCGGGGCAGACTTGTATTGATTATCAACATAGGGCTTTTCCTCTGCCGCCGAACTCGCTCTCGCTGAATTTCGCACTTTGAGGAGGAAAGCAGAAACTAATAAGCAGTTTTGGTACGCAAGGATAATTTTAGTTAGTCATTTGAGTTTTCACTCACTCATGTGATATTTTCTTCTCTTTCAGTTTCTACTGATATTATACTGACTATTGTCGATCGAAATTATCAGCTGATCTACAACCTAGTATGACTTACCTAAACTTAAAATGTAAGTAATACTATTTTGTTGACCACCTGATTGTATCTGATTTATGTTTCTCCATATTCTAACCCAGCCACTTTTCAGTAAAATTCACAGATTTGTTAATCCTTTGGTCGAAATTAAACTAATTTTCTTCGAAGATGGGCGTTTATTATTTACTTGTTTTGTGATAAGCCCTAGATGTTTAAACTGAAGTATGAAATCATTTTTTTTTTTTGAAATACTCCTACATTTCATCAAAATGAAAGATTCTTTCCTTGTTTAGCCGAATTTTCTACATTTCACTGAGAATCACAAACTACATAAAAGCACACAATTAGCTCCGGACTTCGATTAATGAACAAAAACGGCGATAACTCTAATTTTGAAAATCTAGATTTCATCACAATGTTAGAAAAAAACGAATATGTAGTTTGTGATTCTCATTGAAATGTAGAAGTAGCATTAGGCTAGAATATTTTAAGAAATGAAACAAAAATGATTTAGGACTTTGTACCTACTCGGAATGTTTCCTGTATCTAAATTTGTTTGTTACCTAATAAGTGATTTCCCGTTTTTTGATAATTAATATAAATATTTTAAATGTATAAAAACTCCAAAACTTTAAAAGTGTTTATCTTGCTAAAAATTACATATGAATGTGCTTTTGGGTCTTCGCGGAATTTGAGCACCAGAAAAAAACCTTATTTCTGTAGTGGATCAGAAAATGAGTGTGCGGTCTCCAGATCTGAGTCTAATAAAAAAAAATAATTAGAAAACAACCTTGAAAAATAAATCAAGAATGATCAGATAGCCCTCGAAATAGTATTACTTACATGATAAGTTAAGGTAAGTGATAATATTTCGAGAACTAACTAATAATCTCAATCGATCACAGTTAATATAATATCATTAGAAACTAGGCGAGAAGAAAGGATCACATGAGTGAGTGAATATTCAAATGACTAACCTAAGTTGAAGTAAAGAATACATATTAGGTCAGCTATCAATTGATAATATAAATCAAGAATGATCAGATAGCCCTAGAAATAGTATTACTTACTGGATAAGTTGAGGTAAGGCATACTAAGTCCTAGACTAACTGATAATCTGGATCAATCACAGTTAATATAATGTCAGTAGAAACTAGAAGAGAAGAAAGCGGTTTCTAAACAATATATGTATATATTTATTCTCAATCATAAGTTAAAATTTGATGAACCATAAAATATAGCATAAAATTATTGTTACCAATCTGTTTAATCTTGACTTTCTTCTCCCGCGACTTCCTCGAAACTTTTCTCATCGTCATCATTCAATTCTTCCTCTCCGCCCATTTGTGCCTTCATAATATCCTGGTATTCTAAGGCAGCTTTTGAAATATAATACTCGTAGCCCTTTGGGTTCTCTTTGCTTTGGTTGTTATCTGATTCAGCGAACATACTTTTCAAACTAAAAAAATATTCATTCCGTAGTACATAACTACAAAACTTCTCTTACAGTTCCAAATCAAGGAAAAGTCCTTTGAAAAACTCTAGTCTGGTGTATTTTCTCTCAAGCTGTTTGAGACGTGTTTCATTGTTACCGCCACTCAATTCAACCAGGTCTCCCATATATCTTTTTCCAGATAATCTGAAAAATTTTAAAATAAAAAAAAACAATTGTTTCAAGTCTCACCCCTGCACGTCGATCGGCTTTTTCGAAGGATTTGGAACAGTTTTGAAATGGCTTGTTTCAATGGAAGACCTGAAAATTGAATATTGAGAAATATCTCAAATTGAGCCCATTTTCTCACCTTTCCAAGTTTGTTCTGCTTGACTCGAACATTTTGGATATTCCGTCTAAATCGTTCATTTCTTGACCAGCTTCTTTCTTCTTGTATTTTCCCTTATCATTGTCATCAGGATTGACTACTAATTCAGTCTTTTTCTGTTCATCGAGTACTTCATTCGTTCTCAAAATGGATCCTATTTTTTACCTTTTTCTTTCATATCTCACCTTTCAAATTCTTGCATCTCAAATTCTTTCGGTGATTTTCCGAAATAACCGCTTAGCAATTTCCTTGAGTCATCATACTTCAACTTCACATTGTCTACGAATCCAACCATTTTCCTCATCACGTTTAAACCATGTTTTTCGACTTCTGCTCTGAAACATTTACTCCCAAAATGTATGCAATTATTACGGATTTCAACCTGTGAAGCATATTCGCCAACTTTTCTTGTACACCCGATTCGGTTTCCGAATCCATCACAAAAGGGAACATTAGTTTTTTTTGACCCATAATGCACATTATTTCATGATAGACCTGGAGCGTTGTTTCTTTTCCTGAATAAATCATTCAGCTAGATGAAAACAAAATTTTAAAAACTAACAAGTAATTTTCTGGCGGTGAATTCTTCTCCTTCTCGATACTGGGAGAAAATAAGGTTCTCCAGGAGGTTACTGAGTTGAGTCTTCCAATCAATATTGTTTTTCAAAGATATAATCTTCACGTCTCCATCAGCTGAAGCAACAACAGAAACGTTGAGACTTGGAATCAATCCAAAACTCATTGTATCATTCCTGAAATTTTTTTTGAAAAGTTGTTCGAATTGTTAATATTCAAAGAAATTCACCGATATAGTGTCTTATTTGTATCTTTCTTCAACCAAGTGTCAGCCGGATGAATCATCACATAACCTGGAGAACCTGATGCTTCTAAATATTGATGGACTCGATTTTCAGAAGGATCAAGGGCTGTAAAATAACTGTATTATCTGGCAGATAATACTCCTTATAAACTAACATGTATTAGCAACACCATTGTTGTCAGTGTTAATTTTAACCGCCTTGATTGTACCCTTGTTATGAGAGGCCACATCGAGCATCTTTATCGATGAATCGATCTCGATATTATAGAGGTCGAACGTTTTTTCAACCTGCAAAAAAACGTTTGCTTTGTCAAGACAAAGCAAAGCTACAAAACAACAGTTCCTTTTAAAATCACCTACTTTGTTGATGATCAGAATCAGTACACTAGATACAGTTTCATTGACGTTACCCGCCATTTTGAATGAACAATTGATAGCTTTTTATTCGCCTTGTGACTATAAAGTAGTAAGACTCTGAATAAAATGAGAAAAAGAAAGATAGGTTTCTAGATAGAAGATTCAGTTGCTATGGTAATTTTTAATTTCTCTTCAATTTATCATTGTTTACGATAATAAAGAAAATGAGAATTAGAATATAGTTTGATTTTTTGAAAAAAAGGGTGGGACAGGATTTTGTCGTTTTATTCCTGTTCGTGATGATTTTGTAAAATTGAAAAATTGATTGAATTTATGTAAAAGGAGGTTGAAATTACTTAACTGAAGCTCTAAAATTTACATTAGAACAGGTGCGCAAAATTTGGAGCATTTTCGAAAATCTCTGGTTCTTATCAGAAATTTCTTAATTTTGATGAGATGATATAGATACAAAAATTTCTAGTGCACTTTTTGACCAGGTGTCCCAACATTCAGATTCAGACCAAGCTAAAAAGATTCAAAATTATTTTATTAAACATTTTAGAAAAGCAATTTAAAAAAACTGTTAAACATTGTCGAGTTAACGATTTCCCGGAATTGGATAGAACTGAACAAAATCTTTAAAAATAGTTAGAACAGCCATCTTCCCAGGTTCGATGAAGTGTCGGATTTCGATGTATTCAAGTACGCTGCAATTTTTATATTCTTTTTTTTTTCATAAATTTAACTAACATGAAAGGATGTTTGCCAATTCTCAAAAGTTTACGAAACTCCAATATATCGAAGTTCGAACCATTTAAGTTCCAGAGATAATATCGGATTTCCTTTCCAACTGTTCCGTTTTGCCCTGATCGGATGAAACTGAAAATATCTCTCGCAGCCAATTCCCCAATGTGCATAATAACCATCGTTGCCGATAATTGTAGCATTTGCTGCTTGTTGAGTTCCAAATTGTTTACATGGAGTCTTTGCTTCACTTGATAGATCTGTTAAGTCAGAGAAATAATGAATTAAGACTGATAACATACACAAACCTGTGGGAAGTCCAGAGAGCTTAATTGCTTCCTAACATCATCAACATGCAATATCCTCAAGGTTTTCGTAGTTTTGAAAAAATATCAACGTAATTCACATCGCCAAACGCGGCGAATATTTCGAG
>LR552396.1:0-45881 GCA_900536415.3 Caenorhabditis sp. 38 MB-2015
ATATAACATGAGTTATTTTTCGACAAATGTGAGAATGTATTCACCTCACAAACTGTAGGCCCTCCAAGCTTAGTTTGAGAAACTGTTCTCGTAAACCAGGTTTCACAAATATCACGGAAAANTATCACGGAAAATATGGCTATAAACGACAACAATGTTTCTGTCAATTTTCATTTGTCGAGACATTTGATCAATGGAACTGAGTGAATTCATTGCCCAATATAAGTCATATATTTTTTCACACGGAACGCTTTATTCTTCACGGACCGCTATGTTCTCACCGGGCCGCTGTATTCCTGACGGACCGCTATTATCCTTGGGGACCGCTATATTCCTCAGGGACCGCTATATTCCTCAGGGACCGCTATACTAGTATAGAGCCAAAAGATCACGTGAAATTAGAGAAAAAGTTCACGTAGAAAAGTGACAAAAATCACGTGAAAAACACAAAAAGACAAAACAAAATTCGGTTTTTTTTTCATATATATTTCACTGACTTCCCATTTATCGATGTATATCAATTAGCACCTAGTTATTGGATAATAACATGTATTATTTATTTAGGTATAGAACAAAGGAACTAGCCATGACAACTCGAAAAGGTCACGTGAAGAAGATCACAAAATTTTCACGCGAAAAAATTCAAAAAAGCAATGTGAAAATATGAAAATGGTCACGTGATAAATGTTAAAATGTTCACTCACTTGAACAAAATCAGAGAGGTCACGTGAAAAAGTTCATAATCAACACGTGATGAAGATATAAAAATCATGTGAAAACCAAAACTAACTACGCAATCTTCTGGATTATGCTAATATCCGAACAACTTGATCATCCTCTTCTGAAAATATCCTGAATTCAAATTTCGAAATGCTCATTTTGGCAATTTCGCCTTCAATTTGGATTGAATCCCATCCGAACTGCAAGTTGTATGTTTGCTACAAAAAGGTACCAAACATATATCATATTTTACTGACTTCCCATTTACCGATTTATATCAATCAAATGGTACCTAATTATAGGATAAGAACATGAACTAGATATAGAACAAAGGAACTAGCCACGCCTACTTATGGTGCAAGTATCATTTGGCTCTTTATTTATTCATTGTCTCCTTTTTCTTTAATTATGTGGATTGTATAGTTTTTTTTTTTTTGACAAAACTGGTTTTGCTCATTTATCTATATATCTATGGGTATATGGGTATACCCCCAGATTTCGATGAAATTTTCAGAAAAAGGGTATTTGAGTATGGCAAACGTTGTTCATTTTTAACCAAAATAGGGTTAAATTCGAGTTTGTACCTGTTTCAAGTCCAAAATTAACTCGAAATTCAACAAAAAGGTACAAACTCGAGTGAAACTATATTTTGGTGAAAAATAAACATCACCATCATGTTTGGCGTACCCGAAAACCTTTGGTACCTAAATCTCAACCAAGCACACAAAAATGAAGACGAAAAAAATACATGGCCGAGAAACCGACACATCGTGCTCTAATGCAAATGTGTCGGCTTCTAGGTCATATATTTATTTTTTCATAGCTTTTCCCACAAACCTGTCCGTTTCGAGATATCTTCTTGTGTACCTTTGATATATTTATCTTCTAATCATCTATTTTCAGAAAGAAAGATGTCGGGTATTCAAATCGGAGATAAAACTTACTACGTGGTCGAAAATATAATCGCCCACCGAAGTTACTCAAATAGAAAAGAATACCTCCTAAAATGGAAGGGGTATTCAGACGAGGACAACTCATGGGAGCCAGAGGAGAATATAGTGAGTTTAAAAAACGTTTTTTTTTCAAATTTCTAGTTTCAATTTTGATATTACAGAATGCGCCGCAATTATTGGAAGCATATTGGAAGAGAATTGAAGAAGAACTAGAGAAAGAGTGGAACTACATTCAACCATCGGGGTAATTAAAGTGTTTTTGTTGAAAATTTTATTTGGATAATAAATAATGATAAAAATGAAAATGTGTTCACTTATTGTTAGTCGTCGGATTTCTTCAGGTGTGACAGATCTCATTGTATGAAAAACAGTGAAAAATAACAATGTTCACGTGAAATATCTAAAAATTGTCGCGGGAAAAAAGTGAAAAAAAAGTCAGGTGAAAAATAAAAATATTCTTCTTTTCCAAACGTGTCCTTCTAGATTATGTTAATATCCGAACAACTCGATCATCCTCTTCTGAGAATATCCTGAATTCAAATTTTGAGATGCTTATTAAGTCAATCTTTAATTTGGCTTAAATCTCATCCAAACTGAAATGTATATGTCTGCTAGAAAAACGTTCCAAACATATAATGGTATATCATATTTTACTGACTTCCCATTTACCGATTTATATCAATCAAATGGTACCTAATTATAGGATAACCACATGTACTAGATATAGAACAAAGGAACTAGCCACGCCTACTTATGGTGCAAGTATCATTTGGCTCTTTATTTATTCATTGTCTCCTTTTTCTTATATCATATTTTACTGACTTCCCATTTACCGATTTATATCAATCAAATGGTACCTAATTATAGGATGAGAACATGTACTAGATATAGAACAAAGGAACTAGCCACGTCTACTTATGGTGCAAAACTATATGTAGATATCATTTGGCTCAGTCATCATTCGGTGTGCGTTTTTTTTCAGCCTTCTTATTTTTATGGATCGTATATACTATATTTTTTTTTTATGTTTCTGTGCTTATTTAAATACACTAGACACTTTTAAATTTGACAACATTTTATTGAAGTTCTCGGGGAAAAATCGGCAAGCTTTGCGACATCTAGCAGCAAAACTACTGCACGGCTTGCGACACCCTTGCGCCAGAAAAAATGTGTCGCAAGTTTGCGACAAACTGCCGCAAGCTTGCGACAAGGGAAAAGCCTTGCGACACGCTTGCCGTTTTTTCCCCGAGTTATTAAAATAAAAAAAAAAANTTTTTCAAATTACATTTTTTTTACAACGTTCTCTTGTCAGATACTACTCTCACAAATATTTTGAATAAATTTTTGAGTTTCGAAAACACATTAAACTGTAATTTGAAAAAAAAAGAAATTGGCGCGTGGGGGAATCGAACCAGAGCTCGGCGCCGTCGTTCGATTCAAAGACACGCCCGTTAACCAGTCGGCCATGGAATTTTTCACTGTTGTACTTCTCTCAGAGAACTTTTCTCTGCGTCTCTCTCAATCTCGTCAATGGCATGCTGACATGACGTGTATTTCTATATTTTTTTTTATGTTTCTGTGCTTATTTAAATACACTAGACACTTTTAAATTTTACAACATTTTATTGAAGTTATTTAAAAAAAAAAATATATATATAGGAATTTCATAGGTTGTCCGCCCGTTTTTCACAAACTTGTTCGTTTCGAGATATCTTCTTGTCTTTGTGTGTACCTTTAATATACTTCCTATGATATTTATCTTCATCTATTTTCAGAAAGAAACATGTCAGGCATTCAAATCGAAGGAAAAACTTACTACGTGGTCGAGAAAATTCTCGACCATCGCAGTTATCCCACAAGAAAGGAGTACTTGCTCAAATGGAAGGGATATCCAGACGAGGAGAACTCATGGGAGCCAGAGGAGAACATAGTGAGTTTAATGAAGTTGTTTTCATGTGAAAGAGCGTATTCGATTTAGTAGATATGAAAAATTTTGAACTTTGGTATTTTCCTGAAGATCAATACTGATTTTCAAATCTTAAAAAAAATCGATTTTTTACTTATTTTCCACTGGTTTTTCATCTCTGAACATCAGTATTGAACTTCAGGAAACATCAAAGTGTTACCCCTCGACAGTACAGTACATAAACAGAAAAAGAAAAACTTTTGAGAAAGTTCACCACCCGGGATCGAACCCTCGACTAACCGGGCTCGACGTTGCTTCAACTGCCAGATCGGACGCGACCGCCTCTCACACATATTCGATGCTATGGAGCGCACAAAAAATCGTCGGCCCGCGAGTTCGACTCCTCACGGTGGCGCGTAAATTTATATCTACTAAATCGAATACGCTCTTTCACATGAAACAAACTTCAAAAACATTTTTTTTAAATTCGTATTTTTAATTGTGATATTTCAGAATGCTCCGCAATTATTAGAGGAATATTGGAAGAGAATTGAAGAAGAAAGAGAGAGAGATTGGAATTATATTCAAGTATCATGGTGATTTTTATTTGAAAAAAAAAATAAATAATGATATTTGAAAATATGTTAATTTTTATTAGCCGTCGTTCGTCGTTGATTATCAGGTGTGGCAGATCTCGATGTATTTACAGATGCCAATGATTGACTCCTTGTTGATGGACCAGATGGTCCAGAATTGGAGCTCGATGGTGCCCCACCGACTCCACTTTCCGGTGATCCTTTTGTCGTTTTCGATGTCGTTGGTGTCGGCGTCTTTTGGGTTTGTCGGAATTTCTTCCATTGTTTTTGATATTCTTGGTATCGTCGTAGTGCTTCTTCGGAATATGCTTTTCGTTTTTGCGCGGCGATTTCAGCCGCTGTTAGTGGTCGAGGTTTGGCGGGAAGTGGTGGTGGTGGTGGTGGAGGGGTGGGCTCTCGAGGTGGTTCGGGCTCGGGTTCAGGCTCGGGTTCCGGCTCAGGTTCCGGCTCGGGTTCAGGTTCAGGCTCGGGCTCTGGTGTGGGAGTTCTCGGTGGCTCTGAAATAATAGGATATCTGATAAAGTATTCTACTACCTAAAGATTTTGTGAATTCGAGAAAGACACTTGAATTTTAGACGTCAAAAATAGATACGTGGATTTGTGACGTCAAAAATTGAAACGTGGATTTTAGACGTCAAAAATAGATACGTGGAATCATGACGTCATAAATTGAAACGTGGATTTAAGACGTCCAAAATAGACACGTGGAATCATGACGTCAAAAACTGAAACGTGGATTTAAGACGTCCAAAATAGACACGTGGATTTGAGACGTTAAAAAATTGATACGTGGATTTTTCACTTCGAAATTTTTTAAATTCAAAAATTGCGACGTGGGTTTTTGACGTCAAAAATTGACATGTAGATTTTGGACGTGAAAATAATAAATTTCAAAAATTGAAATGTGATTTTATGACGTCATATATTGCCACGTGGGTTTATAACTTCAAATTTTTTGAACTCTAAAATTGAAAAATGGATTTTTGACTTCGAAATTTTGTTATTCAAAAATTGAAAAATGGGTTTATGAACTCAAACTTTAAAATTAAAAAATTGAAAAGTGGATTTTTCATTTCAAAATTTTAAAGTTCAAAAATAGACACGTGGATTTATGACGTCAAAACTGTAAAATTTAAAAATTGAAAAGTGGATTTTTCACTTCAACTTTTTTGAATTCAACAATTGAAAAGTGATTTTATGACGTCATATATTATCATGTGGATATATGACGTCAAAAACCGACATGTGGATTTTGGACGTGAAAGTATTAGAATTCAAAACCTCAAAACTTTGAAATTAAAAAATGTATTCTCTACTTTAACATTTTCAATTTCAAAAATAGACACGTGTATTCATGGCATCTGTAGAAACCTACAGTAACCCGGCAACAGTACCTAGGCACACCAAAACTACAGTACCCTATCTATCACTCCTATTTAAATCCAAACAAACCTTCTTCTTCCTCCTCCTCTTCCGGCACATCCGGTGTTTCCATAGCTGGAGAGCCTGGCTCACTTGGCTCGGGCTCGGGCTCCGGCTCAGGTTCTGGCTCAGGTGTCGGCAAACGATACACTGGTTGAGGTGATGGTAAGGGTGTTGGTGTGGGATCACGAATCCACTCTTCCTCTAAAACCGCAAAAAAAAAAAAACACAGTGAGCACACACACTTGAAAAATCACACCAAAACTAACCTGGCTCATCGGCAAACTCGGCGTGAAACACTTCTGGATTCGGTTCGAAGGGCGGCGGCCGAAGGGTTTCGATCTCACCCTCTTCGACTTTGATGGCTTGGTCGACGAAATTGTCAAGGTTCAGATCTTTGACCACATTCGTTGGCAGATTGAACTGATCTCCCAGGTTTTTGACAAGCGCCTTCATTGTGATTCGCTTGCCTCCGAACCAGATCGCCACATTTCCGACGTTCTCGATTTTGCGGCCAAAATAGTGCAGTTTTTTGAGAGTGTCAGCGGCGATCTCAATGGCTATTGTGGTGAGGGCAAGGCCAATGGCGATGTAGATGATGGTGACCAGCATGTAGGCTTCTCTGAAAACCAAAATTCATGATTCTTAAAGGGACATGAATAGGTTTTCATCTTGGAATGTCTAATTTGCATAATCTAAAACATGTACATAAATAACATGTTTTTCAACTTTGAACGCCCTTCAAAAATTGACTACGACACTCCGCAAATTCCACATACCAGTAGTTTAGCAAGTTTATGAGGACTATGTTATTTAAAGGGACATGATCTCTCAAATTTTAAGGTTCCCTGGTTGTAGCAAAAAAATGTGTAATTTGCATAAATTCAAGAAACTCATTCATGTGTATAACATGCTTTACTGGTCTTGCTCTATTATTTTTTGACAAAGATCAACTGGACTACGACACTCCGCACATTCCACTTACCATTAGTTTAGCAGTATTATTTATTTTTTTAGTGCAAAAATGGATTTAAAGGGACACATCGATATTTGACAATTGTCAGATTGACTACGACACTCCGCGAATTCCACTTACTACTAGTTTAGCATTATTGTTTTATGTTTAGAGCGAAAAACAATTCTACTCTACCCATTTAAAGGGACATATTGATATTTTGACAAAGATCAGATTGACTACGACACTCCGAACATTCCAATTACCAGTAGTTTAGCAATATTATTATTATTTTTGGTTTTTTTAGTACAAAGATTTGTGAGAAAATTACAAAATTGTTGAAAATTAAAAAAAAAAAAAACTACAGTACCCGTTTAAAGGGACACATCGATATTTGACAATGGTCAGATTGACTACGACACTCCGCAAATTCTACTTACCATTAGTTTAGCAATAGTAAATTTTTTGTTGTTATTTTTAATCACAATCTTGAAAATATCGGAAACTAAAAAAAACTACCGTAACCATTTAAAGGGACACATTGATATTTTGACAAAGATCAGATTGACTACGAAACTCCGCAAATTCCACTTACAAGTAGTTTAGCAATATTATTATTATTATTTTTGGTTTTTTTTAAAACAAAGATTTCGTGAGTAACTAAAAAATATTGGAAAATAAAAGAAACTGTACCGTACCCGTTTAAAGGGACACATCTATATTTTCATGAAAAAAATTTGCAGGTCTGATGTTATAAAATGTTAAAAATAGGTGGATTTTTCGAATACGAACGTATGATACGTAAGATACGTATAATACGTATGACTTTTGATATGTTACGTAAGCTACGTATAATACGTATAACGTATGACGTATGATATGTTACGTAGGAAACGTATAACACGTATGACGTATGATATTATACGCATGATACGTATGAGATATGACGTATGATACGTATGACACGTATAATGTATTACACGTCTCACATATCACCTATGATATTTTACGTAAGATACGTATGATTCGTATTTCGTATTTAATTATGACAGCAGACCAGCAAATTTTTTCTCTAAAAAATCAGCATGTTCCTTTAAACCAGTACGATAGTTTTCATTTGGATAAATTTTTGCATAATTTCCAAAATCATTTTCAACTATTATAGGTTCTAGGTCCCTTCACTAGGTACCAAATATTTGACTTCCCCTTCCATTCATCCACCAAAAACCCGAAAAAAATAGAAACAAGCTGTCTTCTCCATGTATATCATCAAAAATTCCGCATGATTGACAACTATTCAAATGCACTTTTCAATAAAAATAAAAATAACAACAACAAAAAAAAACCCCAACCTTTTCGGCACAATATCTCCCAGTCCAATCGATGTCAGTGTGACGAAATTGAAATAGACCGCGTCGAAGAAGGTGATATCCGGTTCGTAGGCTATCAGCATTACACCACCGGCGATGATATAGACTAGGAAGAGAATGAATAGGGAGAGAGCCTGTGATTCGCTGAGCTCGTCCTCTTCTTCCTCTTCGTCGGATTCAGATCCTTCTTCAGCGTCGGTTTTACCATTTTCCAGAATTTCTTCTTCAATATCCATACATTTTCCATTAGTAAATGTGGGGGTTTTCGGGTATTTTCTCATTAAATATTTCGAATTGCATAAAAACGCTTTCTTCATTCGTCTGAAAATATTTTTTAAAGAAACTCCATTTGAGCATATTCGAGAAAAAAATTCTGAGGGTGGGTGGGTTCGATCCCACGACCTGCCGCACACAAGGTGAGCGCGCTAACCACTCGTACACGCATGCATGTGGAAATGCAGTGTGTTTGTTATTGATATTAGGAGTGTTTCGGCGATCATTTTATAGATTTTGAGATGCTGATTAAGAATTTGTTATCAATTTTTTACTATGTTACAATTAGTTTTTATCAAAAATGAATATCCCGGGGTTTCTTCTCATGCTGAAGAACCCTTGGATGAAAAAATCGATGTTTTTTGAGCAAATTTCGAGGCTGAATATTGAGCTTCAGGAAGGTGTTCGGCAAAATTCGATCACATATTCTTGTTCAGCGAGTCAAGATCTTTAAGATGATATATGACTCGTCGAAAAACTCTGCTTTCTAGCACCTATGTCGTCCGATCTGGCAGGTTAAGCAACGTTGACTCCGGTTAGTTGAGGGTTCGATCCCCAGTGGTGAAATTTTTTTCTGACCCTTAAAACAGTTTAGGTTCACCACTCGGGATCGAACCCTCAACTAACCGGAGTCAATGTTGCTTAACTTGTCAGATCGGACGCCATCGCCGCTTACACATCAAGGTGCTAAAAACCCTCAAAAATAAGTGTATGAGCCAAATCCAGTATGTTCTTTCAGATGAAATCATTTTCAAAATCTTACTTCCACGTTTTCTTTCCAAAATTAGTCGTCATTATCATCAATTCGGATATGAATTTTCCCAAATCGGCGATAGCCAACAATGTAAAAGGAATACCAATAAGACCATAGAAAATCACGAATAATCGACCTCCAAATGTTTTTGGAGCGAGATTTCCATAGCCAATGGTTGTTATCACAGTGAACGCGAATAATAGGGATTCCATGAATTTCCAAGGTTCGAGTTCACGTCGCTCCTCACCGACTGAAAAAAAGGAATAAAGATGAGATAGTCTATGAAATAAATTGTGTTGCACACATCTGCAAGTGTAGTGTGATGGTTAACGCGCGCGCCTTTCATTCACAAGATCGCGGGTTCAATTCCCCGCATGGTCGATTTATTTTTTTTTTCTCTTACTTCGTTCCACTTCCTCTGCACTATTGGTGAAATGAGTCTCTTGAAGATGATCAGCTGAGTGATCGACTATGATATGATAACAAGCGTCCAACTCGTTGACCATGCTCTCTTGCATATTACAAGCTCCATTGCTTTTCGCCATTTTTTGAACGATATTCACAATACATTTCCGGCTTCGCATCACATTTGTCACCGCTCGTTTTTCTCGTTTGTTCATACCTCTGAAATTAGGAGAGTTTTTTGAGAAAAGAGTGAAGGAAGTGCGCTCTATTGAGAATATTATGAAAATTTTAGTGTAATTTTTGAAATTTATATTTAAACCCGGATATTTGTCTGAGAACCATATCATATTCAGGGACCTTTACATTATTTTGGGACCTTAATATCGTCCTATGACCTCTATACCAAAATGGAACCCTTTTTTCTATAACTTGGGGTTTATTGGATTGGAATTATCAATTTTTTGAATAAAAAATATCATTTTCAGACGAATTTCCAGATTTTATTGCTCCAGATATCACCCTACAAAACCTGGAGCTCATCACTTATCTCTACGAGCCCAACTGTGCGAAATATGAGCCCAAACGGACCATTTTGAGCCGAGTTATGACGATTTATCCAACTAAGTCCATGGCCGACTGGTTAAGGTGCGTGCCTACCAAGCATAAGGCGCTGGTTCGGTTCCCCACCAGGGCGAAACTTTTTTTAATTTTTATATCTCAACCACAACAGGACATCTCGGCCATGAAAAACGTTTACCGAAATATTTTTTCATGAAAAATTAAACCTTCCAGAAAATAAGTTCTCAGACTCTTACTTTATCAGATACCACCCTACAAAATCTGGAGCTCATCACTTATCTCTTCGAGCCCAACTGTGCAAAATCTGAGCCCAAACGGACCATTTTGAGCCAAGTTATGACGATTTAGCCAATCATGCCTATGGCCTACTAGTTAGCGTGCGTGCCTACCAAGCATAAGGCGCTGGTTCGGTTCCCCACCAGGGCGAAACTTTTTTTAATTTTTATATCTCAACCACAACAGGACATCTCGGCCATGAAAAACGTTTACCGAAATATTTTTTCATGAAAAATTAAACCTTCCAGAAAATAAGTTCTCAGACTCTTACTTTATCAGATACCACCCTACAAAATCTGGAGCTCATCACTTATCTCTTCGAGCCCAACTGTGCAAAATCTGAGCCCAAACGGACCATTTTGAGCCAAGTTATGACGATTTAGCCAATCATGCCTATGGCCTACTAGTTAGCGTGCGTGCCTACCAAGCATAAGGCGCTGGTTCGGTTCCCCACCAGGGCGAAACTTTTTTTTTCTATATTGTTTTCGAAAAAAAAAGAAGCTTCGCCGCATGGGGGAACCGAACCAGCGCCTTATGCTCGATATGCAGACATGTTAACCAGTCGGGCATGATCAACATTGATAAAATCGTCATAACTCGGCTCAAAATGGTCCGTTTGGGCTCATATTTTGGATAATTGTGCTCAAGTGTATGAGAAATGTGTTCCATGAAAGATAAAGACAAAAAAGAACCTACTTTGTATTAATCTCCAGCTGTAGATCATCATGTCTCCTTCGTCGTTTGTGTTTTGACGCTTCGGTCGGCTTCCACGTCCAATCTTCAACACTTCTCTTCTGAATCCCACCACCATCTAGGCCCTGTATCCTCGTCTCACTTCCATTCGTAATTCCCTTGTCTTTCATCTCCAATTTGCTCATTACAAATGCTCCAAACATGGCATAAGCCGCCACACTGAAGATCATCAAAAAATGCACGAAAAGTGGGGTGGCCTGGAACAATTTTTTTGAAATAAATTTTTAGAATTTCAGGAGTTTTCTAACCCTGGAAAGTCGCGCACCAGATAGCAGATTGGATCGAAGTTTCATTTTGGAAAATAAACAAATAAAATTGAGCAGTGATTTTTTTTCTCTTGCTCCAAAAAATGGGCGGTCTTAGCTGCTAATCCAATGAATAATAAATTTGAAGCTTAAAAAGGAAAATAGACATTTTTCTTAAAATTATAGATACTTATTATTACCAGGTTTTTAACCCCCTCCCAACTTTTTTTAGGAATTCCCTTGGGAAATTTGTTTATATTCAATTTGCGATGATCTTTCCTCAACAAAGGTCTTTTTGCCTTCTACTCCATAAAAAAGTGTTTTTTGCGATTTTCGGCGGAACACGAGATACTTCCGGATGAGGTAAACAAGCTGGTGGGTGCTCGTAGAAGCAGAAAAAAAAACCACAACAACAATTTGTTCCGTTTCAATTATCCAATAATATTATGTTACTGAAAAATTCTCACGTTTTACTTTTTAGTAAAGCCGAAGACAAGAACAAGAACAAAAGCGAATTGAATTTCCGTCCGAATTTATTCTCTAGTCGCAGAAGGAGAAAAAAAAACATAAAATATTTATTGGCAATTCAACCAACGTGAAGATATGGCGAGATGGCGCAGTTGGTAGCGCTTGAGATTTCTGAGCGTGCGCCTGCCGTGGGTTCGACCCCCGCTATGGTCAATTTCTTTTATTTCTTTGGAAAAGCGCGCGCTGGGCGCAGGTTCGATCCCCGCCATGTTCGAAATCTTTGATTCTCCCAACCTACCTTCTTCCCCGCTTTCTTCACCCAATCCAACTGCATCTCTCCTTTCTCCGGATTATGATTATTCTTATCGATTAGTTGATTTCCAGCCGATTCTCGTTTCCTCTTCGATTTCAGATTGCCATCCCCATCATCTCTGAAAAAGAAACGGAAATAAAACTGGAAAATAAAAATGGGGGAAAATCAGACAGGAAGTCGATACTTTACTACATATGTGTTTGTTTTAGCCACTTTTGGCAAACATGGATTTCAAATTTATAAAAATCAATAAACTAACCCGTAACAAAGTACATATGTACAATAATCCTCAATTTTTATTAAAATACGCTCCATGGATAAAAACAGAGGTGTAAAAAAAAGTTTTTTTTTTTGAGAGGGAGGTATTTTTCCATAAAATCATATTATATAAAATACCCTGGGGAGTATTTTGTCTACAATATTTTCTAGGAAAATTGAGATAATACACCAAATCTTACGCACAAACTACAGTACCCCTAGACTCTTCACAAACTCATTAAGACAAGAAAAAGAGGAAAAAAAGAATAACTTGAATATAAAATGAAAAATTTCTGAGTGAGTCGCTCGATTCCATCCAACAATAGAGGGCAGAAACATAATTTTTAGTGCTCCCCCCCAAAAAAAAAAGAAATTTTTTTATTTTCTGGCTTCTTCTGAGGTGCATTTTGTTCCATTTCCGGCACCGGATCGAATGGTGAAAAACGCAAAAAAATGAAAGAAAATTGGATGACTTTCTTCTCCAAGTAGTCGTTGTTTTTTTTTTTTTTTTTTTTTTTTTTTTTTTTTTTGAAAATTGGTTCGTCCATAAGAATTGAAAAAGTCAAAGTCAATGAGCCAGGAACTGATTCACTAATGCATTTTTTGGTTCACCAAAAAATATATGATTTTATTTTTTTTAAAGAACAAAAAAAAACTATGGGGTCATTTTTCGGGAAGGAATAATTTGAGAAGAAGAAAAAGGGATCAGAGGATCATCTTTGGTGGAAAAAGAAAAAAAAATTGCCCTTATGAGGAATTGAACCTGCGACCTCTAGATTAGTAGGCGAGCGTGTTATCCAGTAGGACCACAACTGTAGTCTAGATATAGGTTCAAAATTTGAATGTTCAGAGTTAAAAATCCACGTGTCCTTTTTAAATTATTCTAATTATGCCTCAATTTTCACTCTCAAAAGCCGAAAACAATTTTTTTTGCAGAAAAAACCAAACTTTTGAATTTTCCAAAAAAAAAATCAAACCGACCACACGCGGAATCGAACCTGCGACCCATTCTATTTTACAAGGCGCGCGCGTTCACCACTACACCAAGTAGGCAGATATGAGAGGCAGGGCTTATTTTATAGACTATTTACTGCTATTCATCGAAAAACACAACGCCCCAACCATAAATAACGTTTATTCTACGCGCACAAAATTGCAAAAAAAATGGTTTATTTTTCAGAATGAATAATTGCAAAAACAATTGTTCTTATTTTTGTTTGCCTTCTTCTTCTTCTTCCTATTTTTGTGTGTGACATTTTTTTTGCTGAAAACAGGGACGGACTCACCTCCGATTTTTGAACATCTTCACTTTCAGCACCATTTTTAGCTAGTTGGGGGATTTTTCACTTTTTCACTACTAAAAGGATAGGGATGAGCAAAAAGCAAAAAATGGGCGGTCTCAACGTTTTTTTTTGTGAGCACAAAATAAAAGCAGAGGTTTTTGTGAATGAAGAACAAGGAATATTATAATGTGTATTTTGAGACACAAGAAAACGGAGAAACACAAGAAGAATGTGAGCACGCATGAAAAATCGAGCATTTCCGAATTCGCGTTTGGGTTGGTGCAACAAAACGAGTACTTTTGGGTCCAATGATGAAGTTTAGGACGGACGCGAAAACAAACATTTTTTGCAGATGCAAAAATTTTTTTTTCTAGAAAACTGGGCCTCTTTTCAGCAAAGGTAACTCGATTTTTTGACTTCTGAAATTCAAAAAACCGGTATTTTGTTTGTGTGTCAACACGGTCACGCGAAATTGCAGAGATTTTTTTCTCCTGGGTTCGGTTCCCCACTACGGCAATTTTCTTTTTTTTTTTTTTGAAAAATTTGAAAAAAAAAGAAAAAAGTTTGCCGCATGGGGGAACCGAACCAGCGCCTCGTGCTCAGAAGGCACGCACGCTAACCAGTCGGCCATGGAATTGATTGGTTAAATCATCATAACTCGGCTCAAAATGATCCGTATGGGATCATATTTTGCACAATTGTGCTCAAAGGTATCAGCAAAGTGCTCTCCAGGTTTTAGGACAATATCTGGAACTATAAGGTTCTTAGAAAAGTTCTGAAAATTTTCGTTTTTTTTTTTTGAAATTTAGATGCATCAATTTTGAGGCAATATAAACCATTTTTAAATTCTCACTAAATTTTCAGAAAAAAATTGACTTAAAATAAATTGGAAATTTTTAAAAATTATTCATTTTACCATCCAGAGTAATATTTTGAGTTATTTGTCAAAGTAAAAAAAAAATTCAGAACTTTTTTTCCATAACGCTATTTTTTCAGATATCGTCCTTCAAAAACTGGAGCACTTAGCTCATACCTTTGAGCCCAACTGTGCGAAATCTGAGCCCAAACGGATCATTTTGAGCAAAGTTATGACGATTTAGCCAATCAAGTCAATGGCCGACTGGTTAACGTGCGTGCCTTCTGAGCATAAGGTGCTGGTTCGATTCCCCCATGCGGCAATTTTTTTTTCATTTTTTTGACATTAAAAACATAACAATTATCTGAAAATAAAAGAAAGTTTTAAAAAGTAAACAAAATTTTCAAAAAAGATAGTCTTAAAATGCGGGTTTTTTTTCGTTTTTTTAATATTTCAACCTTTCAGAATTTGGTCCTACAAAAACTGGAGCTCATGACTTATCTCTTCGAGCCCAACTGTGCGAAATATGAGCCCAAACGGATCATTTTGAGCCAAGTTATGACGATTTAGCCAATCATGCCTATGGCCTACTAGTTAGCGTGCGTGCCTACCAAGCATAAGGCGCTGGTTCGGTTCCCCACCAGGGCGAAACTTTTTTTTTCTATATTGTTTTCGGAAAAAAAGAAGCTTCGCCGCATGGGGGAACCGAACCAGCGCCTTATGCTCGATATGCAGACATGTTAACCAGTCGGGCATGATCAAAATTGGTAAAATCGTCATAACTCGGCTCAAAATGGTCCGTTTGGGCTCATATTTTGGATAATTTGAACAAAAAAATATCATTTTTAGACGAATTTCCAGATTTTATTGTTCCAGATATCACCCTACAAAACCTGGAGCTCATCACTTATCTCTTCGAGCCCAACTGTGCGAAATATGAGCCCAAACGGACCATTTTGAGCCGAGTTATGACGATTTATCCAACTAAGTCAATGGCCAACTGGTTAACGTGCGTGCCTTCTGAGCATAAGGCGCTGGTTCGGTTCCCCAATGCGGCAAACTTTTTTCTTTTTTGTTTTAAATTTTTCACAAAAAAAAAATTGCCTTCATGGGGAACCGAACCAGCGCCGTGTGCTCAGAAGGCCCACACGTTAACCAGTCGCCCATAGGCTTGATTGGCTAAATCGTCATAACTCGGCTTAAAATGGTCTGTTTGAGCTCAGATTTTGCAGTTTTTATAGAACTCAAAAAACACTTTAAAGGCACACGTCATTTAACAAAATTTGATTAGCACAAACCCTTCTGCCTGACCAACCATAATAAATTTACACCCCTAGAAAAACAACCCCCCCCCCCCGCTTCAAAAATTTTTCGAACTGGAATAATTCACCTGTTCTTTCGAATCGTACTATGTCTGGTTTTCAGCACCATAATATATAGATATATACGGGAGTAGACATAAGAAATATATACGAAAAATATGAGGCAAAAGGACATTTATTTTACCCAATAAAAAACAGAGCTAAAAAAAATTAAAAATCACCTTTTCTTCGTTCGCAGCTTGACTATTCTCATTTGTCTTACAAGGGAGGTTCGCGAACTGTTACTTTCAACTTTTTTTAAAAATTTGTACACTTATAGAGTTTGACCTCCTGATCATGATGGTATAATTTTTATCCGCCGGAAATTTTTGTGAAAAATGTTATGAATTTTTTAACATTTTCCCATTACAGTTTATATCTGTTATAAAATAATAACAGAACAGTAAATAAATGATTTTGTACTCACGTGAACATTTTTCAAAGGTAAATGCCTCATTTTTTCCTTTGAAAATGGTCATGAAAAAACGTTGATCTTTCATAACTTTTTTCACAAAACTTTCCGGCGGATAAAAAATATAGCATGATGATCAGGAGGCCGAACTTAATAAGTATACAAATTTTGAGAAAAAGTTGAAAGTAATAGCTCGCGAACCTCCCTTGTTAGAAGAATATTTGAAAAAGAAGAAAAAGAAGAAAAAGAAGATCCGATTCAAATTCATTTACTTTTTCTTCGATTTAATATTAGAAACACATTTGATAAATACTTACAGATGTTTTTTTCGAAATTCAGAAAAAAAAAACAAAAAATAGAAAAAAATCGAATCTTTGACGTCAGATAGTCTATGAAATATGGATTATCGCTTTCATATGACTACGTGGTGTACTGGGTAACAAGCGCGTCTTTGGAACTAGAGGTGACAGGTTCGATTCCGGACAAGGGCTTTTTTTTTTTTTTGGAAAATGAAGATTGTCAATTGTCAAAAATAGAACATATCAACAAAAATGAGAGAGAATAGACGCTGAGAAAACGAGCAGCCGACATTTTCGCGTTTGGCCGCGTGCTATGCAATGTGTGTGTGTGTGTCTGCTTCTCTGTGTCTCTTCATCTAGTACACTCTCTAGTTTTCAACCGACATTTTATTGAGAATACAAAAATCAATACAATAATCATTTACAAACTCCTCCTTCTTTCTCTTTCTCCTTCTCTTTTCCTTCGACTGACTGCAAAAAAACCATTTTTTTTTTGATTTTCAAATTTTTTTTTTTCAGGGTAGGCTATGCGACGCGAAACCAAAGGTCAGGGGTTCGATCCCCGCTACGGTCGATTTCTTTTTTTCTTTTTTTTTTGTTTTCATTTCTTGTAACTCACCGGAACCTCAAAAGTAAAACTACAATCATTCGACTCCTCACATGTCATACTATTCTCAATTTTTGCCGGACTTTGACTTTGTGTTGGCGTCACTTCCATCTGAATATCATTTCCCTCTTTTGTCTTGTCCTTGTCCTTCTTTTTCTTTTTCCTGTTTGAGGCTTTCGATTCAGCGATTGATACAGATTTCGACTTGGTCACTGATTTGGTCTGATCATCATTAATCTCAATGCGAACCGTTTTCTCATGCCTCACATTGCCATCCTCGTCATATTGATCTCCTTCGGCTCCCTCGGCTCCTTCTGCTCCATCTTCTATTCCACCTCCACCAACGAGCCCATCATTCTTAGCCTTCTTACTCTTACTCCTCCCCCTTTCCGATGCCTTCTTGGCTACTCTTTCAGACGCCTTCTTCATCTGCTTCTCCACAGTTTTCTCTTTCACATTTGGCGATTTTGCCACCTCGACGCCTTGCTTATTATCCTTCGTCAAAGCGTCTTTCGGCGACAATGTCGCCGGCAAAGCTGCCGTCGATGAGGGTCCGAGTTTCACATTTTTGTCGCCACGAATTCTTCCCTTTCCAAAAGCTGTGCAAATTACTGCTAGTCGAGTGAAGATTAGTGCGAAAGCTGAAAAGAAACTGTGGTTTTATAAGAGAAATTGAGAGATAGGTGAATGTGTGCTGGCTGGCGTAATAGGTAGTGCGCGTGCCTTTGGATCTCAAGGTCGTGGGTTCGACTTCGGCTTTTTTAAGTTTCTTTTTTTTTTGTTTTTTATAATTATACACAGGCAATTTCCTGGTAGTCCTGCTGCAGGTCTCCCACGTATTTTTGAGTATAGCTGTGGCAGGTCTTCAGCAGGGCTGTAAGAATGAGTCATTTCTGCCACAGGCCTGCGGGGTACATGTGGCAGGCCAGCTGCAGATTTGCCACCCTGGTATGTACTACGCAGGCCTGCAGCAGGACTACCAGAAATTGCCTGTGTTGTACCATTTGAACATACAGTACCACTTTTAAAATAAAGTACTACAACTAGAGTACCATTTAAAATTACATAATAACTTTTGAACCTGAGCTACCTGAACCTGAGCTAATGAATTAGAGTAATACTTTGAGCTAACATATCATTTTAAAGTACATTCTCAAGTACAGTACCCTCACAACCTACAGTATCATCTTGAGCTACAGTACCAACTCACCAATGTTATATCCTATACGTAAAATGCTACCTTCTGAATTAAAATGCAAAAATAACCATGTCTGAACCATTCGGTCAAACAAGTTTAAATAGAAATAGCCGAATCGTTGCTCAGATGAACTCTGCCACGTTTAGCGATAACAAAATCACGTGGAATAATAATGTGGATATACGTGGCATGGTTGATGTGTTGATAAATTGTCAATGGGAGGTGGCTATTTCTAATAAGCTCCACCGCGTAAAAATGACACAAAGGATATTTTTGCTATTTAATTCGATTGAGAACATTTTACTGATTGCATATAACATTGGTGAGTATGAAGGGGTACTGTACTTGAGTAGGATACTGTAGGTTAAAATTATGTTGTACTTTAAATGCTATGTTAGCTCAAAGTAGCACAGTTCATGGCGATACTGTAGTTCAAAGTGTCTCCGAGCAGGCAACTAATATGGTTTAAAAAAAAAGAAATTTTACAATGGCTGGATCCGAAACCACGACCTCTGGATCCAAAGGCGCTATGCCTACCTACTGCGCCATCCACTCACACTCCAGCCTTACACAAAATACCCATTATAAATCACTCTCTCTCTCTCTCTTTTCAGTTGTCGCGTTGATCTTCACTCAACTAGCAGCAATTTGCACACCATCCAGCAAAAATAGACCCACCACCGAAAGCAGTGTCAAACCTGGAAGACCAACCGCCGCATCATCACCAGCCACATTCCGCTCGAAAGAGACAATGTCCAGAGAGGAACCGTCCAATGAGCTCGCCCAATCACCCCTTCCGAAAAAGGATAAAGTAGCAGAGAAAACTGGCGGAGGAGCAAAGAAGGCTCGAGAATTGTCGAAGAAGAAGGCATCTGAAAAGGGGAAGAGTAAGAGTAAGAAGGCTAAGAATGATGGGCTCGTTGGTGGTGGAGAAGGTGAAGGAGCAGATGGAGCAGATGGAGCCGAAGGAGATCAATATGACGAGGATGGCAATGTCAGGCATGAGAAAACGATTCGCATTGAGATGAATGATGATCAGACCAAATCAGATACGAAATCATTGTCGATCGCTGAATCCATAAAGAAGAAGAAGAAGGACAAGACGACGGTCACCAAGGAGGGTAGTATTCATATGGATGCGGTGGCGAAGAAGAGTGAGAATAAGAGTGACAATAAGAAGAGTGTCACTGTTGAGGTATCGAAGAATTGTAGTGTTACGTTTGAGGGATCGGTGAGTTATAAGAAAAGAAAAAAAAAAAAAAAAAAAAAAAAAAGAAAAAAAGAAATCGACCGTAGCGGGGATCGAACCCCTGACCTTTGGTTTCGCGTCGCATAGCCTACCCTGCTGAGCCATCTTGCCCACGAGAACTACGCGCTTCGAAGTGTAATATATTTTCGCAGTAAATATTGAAATGAAGAGAATGTGTTGATCTAGGTTTTTCAGAATTTTAAATCATGTTTTTCCATTTTCAGCCAGCAAACATCTAAGGAGCTTTCAAGGAAAAAAGAAGAAAAAGAAGAAATTATTATTTTTTTTTGGTAAATAAAGTTTTTGTATTGGTGTGTTTTAAAATAATTTAAATCTTTATTAGATGACTGATTACATACAAAACGGAGCAAAAATTCAGAAAAAAGAAACAAATAAAAAAAAACAACCCGACTAGAAGTATACATCACAGGATCCTCTCGTTTCTCCTAATTCTTTTTCACTATTTTCACTCATTTCATTTGCGCGCGCCTCAAATCCTCGTCACCTCTTCACCATGATGATACAACATGGTTGGTGGCGGGGGTGGTGTAAAATCGGCCAGTATCGAGTTGGCGAAATGGCACACTTGTGGCGACGGATCGTGATCGGCCACGTAGGAGATGTGCTTGCCGACACGGGGGTTCTCGAAGAGTTGGATGGCTTTGAGAGCGCCGAGGCGCGCTTCCGACGAGTCGGCTTCGAGGAGGCAAAGGTAGGAGGAGAGGAGGTCGGACTGGAGATGACCACGGGCGTTTGATAAGTAGCGTTCTGTAAGAACATTGACAAGATTGGGTGGTGACTAGGTATAGCTTAGACTTATTTAAGGTACAAAAGGGAAACTAGACCTAATTTAGTGTAAGCCTAGTGTTAGCCTAGACCAAAGCTCAGCGTGAGCCTACATTAGAGTCTTATTAGATCCGTTTTACGACCGATCTAGGTTTATTTTAAGCCTAGTTTTAAACAGTTAGAGACAGTTAAGACCAGAAGTCTAATTGATGTTCAGTATAAGCCTAGTTTGGGTCTAGTTTAGACCTAGTTTAGGCATAGTTTCGGCTCAATTGAGGTCCAGTGTGAAGGTAGTTTCGATCTAGTTGAGTGTAAGCCCAGTTTGGGTCCGGTTTAGCGGCCTAGTATGGGCTTATTTTAAGCCTAGTTCAGGTTCATTTGAGGTCTAGTTTAGGTCCGGCTTATATCTAGTTTAGGTCCAGTTTAGCCTAGTTCATTCCCAGTTAGGCCCCCGTTTAAATTCCAGTATGACCATAGTTCAGGCCTAGTTGAGGTTCGGCATAGCCCATTTCAGGTCTAGTATAGGCTTATTTTAGGCCTAGTTTAGGTTCAATGTAAGCTTAACTTAGGTCCAGTTCAGATTCAATTAAGGTCCAGTTAAGGCATAGTTTCGGCTCAATTGAGGTCCAGTGTAAAGGTAGTTTCGATCTAGTTCAGTGTGAGCCCAGTTTGAGTCTGGTTCAGCCCAGTTTATCTCCAGTTAGGGGCACATTCAAGGCCTAATTCTAACCTAAGCATAGTTCAGACCTAGTTGAGCTTCGGCCTAGCCTAGTTCAGGTTCACTTGAGGTTTAATTTAGGTCTAGTACAGGCTTAGTTTGTCCTCAATTCAGGTTGTTTCAGGATAAGGCCTTTATGAGGATGATTTAGACCAAGCTGAAACCAAGGTAAGACTTAGTTTAGGCCCAGTCCAGGTCCAGTTTGGCTCTTAGTCTAATGCCAGGTTAGGTCTAGTTCAGGCATAGTTTAGGCTTATTCTAGGTCCAGTTCAGATTCACTTGAAGCCTAGTTTTGAGTCAGTTTAGGTTTAGTTCAGGCTAAGTTCAGTTTAGCCTAGTTCATTCCTAGTTAGGTCCCCGTTTAAGGTCTAATTCCAGCCTAACCTTGGTTTAGGTCCAGTTGAGGTTCGGCCTGGCCTAGTTCAGGTCTAGTATAGGCTTATTTTAGGCCTACTTTAGGTTCAATTTAAGCCGAATTTCAGTCCAACCTCAGATTTAGTTTAGGTTCACTTTAGGTCTAGTTTTCAGGTCTAGTTCAGGTCCAGCAAAAGTCAACATGTACAAGTGGTTAGCATGTTTATCTTTAGCTTGACAGGTCGCTAGATCGATTCCTAGATGTGTCTTTTTTTGTGACTAAAGCCATTCTCAAGACGACACCCATAAAACGCGAAAATTAGATTTATGCATTTATTGGTTCGTCATAGTAACCCCCCCCCCCCGCCCCCCTCTTCTATCCCAAAAAACACCAAAAACTAACCTATAATTTGAGCAATACGGGGATCACCTCTCGCCAATAATAGGCCAAGATGTTTGAGCGATTCAAGCGGGGGCACGATAGGCACAATCGATAGGCGATCCACAACTTGAGCAACTTTCGAAACTTGCTCCGTGTCGAGCAACGTTATCATCCACGCGTCATGTCCCAAATTCTCAATGTACGGCTCAAAATGGCGGCCTTTAAAAATGCCGACGAAATGGAACACCGTGGTGTTGGTGTCGTCCGAGTCATTGAGCAATCGAATAATCGATTCGGCCACCCGGCTAACTAAATGGGGATACATCTTCTCGGTGATATGCGCGATTTGTAGACGAATCTGCGTTTTGAGCTTGTCTTTCGGCACAATCAATGAGCAATTAAGGGGGTAGCAGGTGGAGAGCCAGATTTCTTGAATCTCCTGACACGCCTCAATTTCAGTGAGCACATTGGAGATATTCGGGGTTGAGCAAGACGAGGCGATTCGAAGCAAGTCGTCTAGGGTGACCATTTCAACCTCCAACTTTTTCAACATCTCAGAGACAGTGAAAACCAGAGGCGAATCAAGGGGCGTCTTCTCCAACGTGTCGAGGAACTTCTGGACACGTTTCAGATGATATTGAAGGCATCGATCGATTTCGGAAGGTTGTTCGGGTTGTTGTTGTTGTTCGCGAAGCTTACTATCGGTTTGCCAGAATTGGTCATTGTCCAGATACATTTTCTCGATTTCAATGGGGTCCATCATGGCGCCTAGGGATTTGCGACGATCCTTCATTTGTTTGTAGCGAGCTGTTGGGGTTTCGCCGTATGGAGAGTAGTTTTGGCGGATTGAGTCGATGCCACTGTCGTTTTCAGAGCTGGAAAAAAACAAATTTTTTGCTTGCGGCATCGAAAATATATATTTAATTAGAGCGTATGAGTGCAGCTGGTGGGATAGGATCAGTAGGGTAGGCTATAGAATAGGAAACAGAAGGTCGGGAGTTCGATTTCCTCTGCGGTCAGATTTTTTTTTTCAAAATTTGGTTTTTTTTTGAACCCAGCCGTGCTATAGTACCTCAAGACAACCTGCACATCTCACTCATTTTATTGTTGGATAGGCTTAGCAGGGTAAGCTATAGCCTATTAAACAGAAGGTCAGGGGTTCGGATCCCACTGTGGCAGTCAATTTTTTTTTTTCGAAGAGTTCAAAAACTATCCAGAACAACGTGCACTTCTTACTCATCATAATGTTGGGTAAGCTCAGCCGGGTAGGCTATAGATTAATAAACAGAAGGTCAGGGGTTCAAATCCCCCTATGGTCAAAACTTTTTTTGGGTAGTCGTTCTACAGTACTAAAAAGAACCTGCACATCATATTCGTACTATTGAATACCTCAAGTTTGATGTGCAGGCTTGGACGGGTAGGCTCAGTAGGGTAGGTCATAAACTACAAAACAGAAGGTCAAGTGTTCGACTCCCTCAGTGGTCAAATTTTTCTCACACATAGTGAGTTTGATGTGCAGGTTACAGAAACACAGAAATCCACGAGAAAAAACAACTCACTGTCCATCATTGGCAATCAACACATTATCATCCAACTCATCCGACGCGCACGTTCTCATCGATCGCGGCGATCCACCCGACAACGCGCGCTTCTTCTTCGCCGTCTTCAAAAACCCGTTCCATTGCACCAACAAATCCACCAAATTTCCGAGCTCATCATATTCTTTGAGCATTTTTCGGCATTTCGTGAGCACCTCATCAATCATACTCTCCTCGATCATCTTCTCGATACTTTCTCCACTGGGATTTCTCGACGTGGACATATCCACTGGTGCTCCGCCCAACTGCGCCATGCTTTGACTCCTCTTCCCCGCCGTCAACATGCCTTGCTTCATGCTGAAATTGTTGGTGGACGGGCGAGTTGGCAGGGTGCCGGTGGACATTGCCTCGACTGATGGGATGGTTTTGGCAACATCAAAGTAGATCGAGTCGAGCATATTTGTCGAGTTTCGCCATTGCTCTTTCATTGCCACTCTGGCGGCGGAGCCCCGCTTCTTTTCGCGCAGTGCAACACGTGGCTTACGGTCGAGCGTAGATTCTGATATCACTTTCGGTTTTCCCGATGTCTTCGAAGCGAGAAGTGGTCTGAAACAAACCAATAAAAATAAAAAAGTTTTTGAGGGTGACCGGGATCGATCCAGCCACCTGCGTCACACAAGGCGAGCGCGCTAACCACTCGTACAACTGTGCTTGCTGTGTACACTGTGTGTTTTTCACTGATAAACTCATTCAAAAAAAAAAAAAACTCACAGCCACGTAACAACCATTTGAAGTTTAATAGTTCCCATCGAGTTCAGATTCATGGTGACCAATTGGGGCTGCGACGAGAACAACTGACAAGGGTCAAAGGATCTCGAATTGAGCGATTTTGATTTGAAAAATCTGCATTCGGACACTTTGACATCGATGGAGGCGTCGGGTGAGCATGTGAGCACAATTTGCTCTTTTTCCCATTTTTGACTTCGATCATCCTGCGTTTTTCCACGCGTTTTCCATTTTTGATTGGCGTGTTTGATTTGGACTTCGAAGATGTCGCCAGAGGTGATTCTGGCGAATCCGACGATGGCTATAAAAAATACGTGATATAGCAATCAGCCAAACTGGGTGAATGTCGGCTGCTTAAAATGGATTTTTTTCGACAAAACTTATATCATTAGATAGGTTTTTACACGCTGATTGACATGCCGTTTTTCATTTTCGCAAAATCGAATTCCTAAGGCCCAATTTTCAGCCCTAAAGATCACACTGAAAATACAAAGAAAAAAGATAGAACAACCATGAAAAACTAACTATAGGGTAACTTTTCCTCCTGAAAACATCTAGATAGTTAGTTTTGCATAAAAAATGAAGAATTTCAGCACTTTCAGCTAATTTTCATGTTTTTTCCTTTACTATGAAAAAAAAAATGAAAAACAGACAGACAAAAATAAAATACGTGAAATTTTCAGCCTAAATCTGAGGTTCATTTTTACCCTATTTTTTTTTTGTTTTTTTTTTTGGAAAATTTTAGAAAAAATCTGAATTTTCGAAATTTTGATCAATATCTTTGAAACGTGGATATTTTGCCACCAAAATTGTGAAATTTGAATATTTACATTTCGCGCCATTTTTTATTTAATTTTGCGGCCAAACATTGAAAATTTGAACCATGAAAAAATCTTTCTTTTTTTTTGCGCGGCAAATATTCAAAATTCAAAAAAATAGCGGGAAATTTAAAAATTTGAATTCTCAATTTTTCTGACCAAAACTGAAAAATCGAAAAAAAAAACCCCTGAATTTTCAGTTTTTGGCTTTCAAAAACGGGGCTTTTTTGAAATTGTGATTTCTCCCTTTTCTCACTACAAATTTGTTAACTTTAGAGCTGAAATTTCAGCCTTAGGAGTCGATTTTCGCAAAAATGAAAAACAGCATCTCAATCAGCGTGAAAAAATCTATCGATTGATATAGGACTCGTCGTGGTCAAAAATTACCTAGCCGCGCTACAGTACCCTAAACAATCTGCACATCTTACTCATAATATCGTTAGATAGGCTCAGCAGGGTAGCCTGTAGGTCAAGAAACAGATGGTCAGGGGTTCGAATCCCCCTATGGTCAAAGCCTTTTTTTAAATTACCCACCCGCGCTACAGTACTCAAAAGAACCTGCACATCATACTCCTACCATTTGATTTAACCAACCTTTAATCTCCACCACAACTCTGCCCATCAAATTGGCCAATTCCAAATCGATCGCCGAACTGCTCGACGCGTTCGCATCTTTGCCGGTGAACGCGGCGCGTAGCTCTGACAAACTCGACGATTTCGCTTTCATCGTCGAGAATTGTCCAATTTTCCAATTCTCATACAATTTGTTGAGTCGTTGTAGTCGTGTTGTGTATAATAGCAAATTCTCTTCGCACAGTAAGAGTTCCTGCAAAAAATAGCATGAGATTGTTGAGAGATTAGAGAAATAGACACACACACACAAAACACAGCAGACAGCCAAACGTGGCAAATGTCGGGTGCTTGTTTGAATGACCTTTACGAGTGAAAATTAAATGATATTGAGCACAAGACAAAAATTAGTAACTCGGGGAAAAAACGGCAAGCGTGTCGCAAGGCTTTTTCCTTGTCGCAAGCTTGCGGCAGTTTGTCGCAAACTTGCGACACATTTTTTCTGGCGCAAGGGTGTCGCAAGCTGTGCAGTAGTTCTGCTGCTAGATGACGCAAAGCTTGCGACTATTGGCGCAAGAACACCGCAAGTTTGCGACAAACTTTCGCAAGCTTGCCGATTTTTCCCCGAGAAATTCTTGATTTTGGACAGAAATTTTTGAAATTACAAATATGAAAAAGGGGAAATTTAGAAATAATTCAGAAAATTCAGATATTTTTGCCGAATTTCGGGAATTCGAAAAAAAATGAGACGTGGATTTTAAGCACAGAATCAGAATTTGTGTTCATAGCGTCAAAGTTTGAAGTTTGAATTTATTTAGAGAATTTTAAAAAATGAATTGTAGGTTTCTGTGGTCAAATCATAAAATCAATATTTTCAGAGGGAAAATTCGAAAAATGAGACGTGGATTTTGAGCACGCGATTTTTGAATTTGAGATTTCCAGAGACAAAATTCGGATTTTGAGCACAAAAATTCTGAATTTCAAATTTTGAGTACCAGAGTTTGTCTTTGAGACATCAAAAATAAAAATTCTGAATTTTGATCAGCAAATTTTGAAAATACCACGCAGCTTTTAGGAAGTTCAGACACATAATCTTGAATTTCAGAAATTTTCAGTGGCAAAATTTCAAAAATTCAAAATCCACGTGTATCTTTTTTTGAGTTCTCAAACTTTGACCAAAAACGATGTGTCCACACAACAACAAAACATCGATTCAACGAAACAAAAAAAACGGTTTCCTCTTATATTTGCACGATGCGCAAAAGGTATTGTTTAGATTTATTCAAACAAGAAGCGAAACATGCAAAAAAAAAAAACATGGAGGGAATACATACAAGTATTCAGAAGAGAAAGAAGAAAAAAGAAAAAATTTTTGGCCCCGCCGGGGGTCGAACCAGCGACCTGCCGCATGAAAGGCGCGCGAGCTAACCACTCGTACACGCCTGCTTGTGAAAATGCGGGGTTATTTTTATTTATAAAGACCGCAGAAAAAAGAGGAAAATGTATGCAACAAATAACAACAACTAATATACATCTGCATATATATTAATGATTTCGATTGTACATAGTAGAAGAAGTGAAAACTGGTCTAAAGGAGGGAAAAAAAACGAATAAGAAGAAGAAGAAAAAACCGTATTCATAAATATTAATGAGAAAAAGAAAGTCACTTGAAATATTTTTAAAGTGATATATTTCCGGTCATGGCAAGAAATCAATCGATAAATGAATAAAAACCAAAACTTTGTCGCGCAGCACATAAAATGTGGCGAAAATGTCAAGAAAAACGAGGCGAACATTCAGCAGTTCACGTGTAAATATTGACGCGCGGAAAGAAAGAAAAGAGTGCGCATGTGTGTGTGTGTCAACTTTTCGTCTCAATCAATTCAATAAAACTACTCGTGGGGGGTGTCTAAAATCCACGTTTCATAAATTTCAGAGAAAAAACTCACATCATTATAAAGTTTCATTTGATCTCCGCCAATTTGATTGGTTTCGATATCGATTTTTAGGCGTGCAATTTCTGATTGATAATGTGCAATGAAGTTTCTGCAAAAATGAGCATTGTGATGAGCCTGAGCCTGAGCTTGAGTCATATTTAGGCCCTGACCTTAGCCCCACTAGGGCTGAGGTTAAGTCTAAAGTTGAACAATTTAGGTTAGGCCTTAATCAAAGCTTGAGGTTAAAGTTATTAAGTTCTAAAGCCTAAAACCTAAAGCTTAAAGCCTAAAGCATGAAGATTAAAGCCTAAAGATAAAAGCCTGAAGCTTAAGGCCTGAAAATAAAAGCCTAAAGTCTAAAGCCTAAAGATTAAAGCTTGAAGCCTAAAGCCTGAAGATTAAAGCTTAACGTATGAATATTAAAGCCTAAAGCCTAAAGCCTTGAGCCTAAAACCTTAAGATTAAAGCCTAAAGCATGAATATTATAGCCTAAAGAATGAAACTTAAAGCCTAAAACCTGAAGATTAAAGCCTAAAGTCTAACGCCTGAAAATTAAAGCCTAAAGTCTCAGCCTAGCCTAAGCCCATCCCAAAGCCGTTCCAAGCCCAGCCTTAGCCCAGCCTAAACCCACTCCACCCCTCAACTCACTTAAACCCCTTCTGCAACGTCTGAAACACCACATCGGTTCGTTTAAGGCCCTGTGCGCCTCCTCCACCACCAGGCCCGGCCATCATTCGTTGATTCGTTGTGCCGCCAATGCCGGTGCCGTTCTGCTGTAAAGAGAGCACAATAATTAGAGAACACATGATGGTTGAGAACAAGATCCAGTTTTGTTTGTTAATCGTATGCATGTATATGCATGATGAGTACGATTAACACTATGTATACGCGCCCCACTTAAAACAGCACAAGAACTTGCGAACATGCGAAAAATAATAATAATAATAATAGTAGTAGTACATTATGATGATGAAAACAGATTATCATAAATAATAACATATAAATTATGCCGAATTGCATAAAGTATACTGTAGAAATTGGACGTGAAAAAAATCAGAAAATGTTAAAGTACAGTACTCCAGACGACCTGCACATCAAACTGAATTTTTTGGGCGTGAAATGACCCGATTCCAAACACACGCTCTATTGATAATCCCAAATTATTTCGGTCTTAACGGAAACTTTGGTCAATTTTCATGTTGGAATCGAATTTTACGGGTCAATCCCTCGTTATTGAAATTTTTTATGCTAAAATCAGTAACTAGAAATTGAGAAAATCAGTTAATATGCGAAAAAATAAAAAAACTTCGCCAAGCGTGGGGTTCGAACCTAGGGTGAGTGCACGCACACAAATCCAGCGATCTACCCCTGCGCCATGCTACTAGATGAGAGATAGGGTGGTAAAGCCCAAGATAAAGAACACCTCAGAATTGTTATTTAAAAAAAACGAAAACACTACATTTGACGACAAATTGCACACTTTTGGAAACTTTTCCATTCAAAAAGTGAAACCTTGATCGTACATAAAATCAATTATCAAGAAAAAGGGCAGAATCAGGTCGACATCAAGAAAAAAAACTCCGATATTCATATCTGACCTACAATATATGAACAAAACTTTTCTCGTTTTTTTCCCAGACCAAAAAACTGTTATGAGATGAGGCAAGAGAAGCCGCCGTCGAAAAAAGGAAACTTTTGTGTAATAGCTACTTACATCTATTAAAAACTATGTTATAAACGATGAGAAAAATGAAGAAGAAAGAGGTGGATCAGGTTTGGATGGGCGCGAAAAAAAAAACACATAGAAGGCTGGCATCAAAATCGATAATTATATGTCTGTGTGCATAGGTAATAAAAGGGGAGGGGGGAGGTGGAAGGTCATGCATGAACGGGTCCTCCCCGGCCCAGGTGAGCAGGTATATACAATAAGGAGAAGATGAAGAACAATTATAATTGTTTGTCTAAAAGGTCGGCTGGTCGGAAGATAGGGGAGAAAAGGGCGTAGACGTTTCAGAAACTTCTAGAAACAACAAGTTTTATCAATTTTATTTTTTCTGTCTCTCTCTCGAAAAAAAACAGCGAAGATATGTAGGCAATCACACACCTCCTTCTCATCTGCTCACATAGCCCACTGGTTAACGCGTGCGCCTCACCCCCACTAGGTCAGGGGCTCGACCCCGCTGGTCGCCTAATTTCTTTTTTTTTATTATTATAAATTTTGTATGAAAAAGGGGTTTCAAGTACTATTTATAAATATAAGAATGAAGAATGGGGAAAAACTTCAAAAACAAGAACACAAATACACTTGAACACAGTTAATGAACCATGATTTTCTAGGTCATGAACCCCACGAGAACCGGTATTTGGGAAAAAAAGGTCAAAAAGTTACAAGCTGAAATAAGTTTGCCGTGAGAAAACCTCCATGTCCCTTTAAATACAGTACCCCAAAAGCGAACCAACCTGTTTAACAAGTGTATCATAATCCGTATACTGATTACATGTATTATCCATTAAATGATACTCACTGCGCGAGTACCTTTGAGCACGTGATTTCTCCAAGCTGGCAAATCTCCTGAAACAAAAAAGTACTTCTTCTTATTCTCCACCTTCAATAATTGTTCTTTTTCCGAGCGCCTCCAGCAGTCGAAGAGCTTCTCTCTCATCTTTTATTATTTGTTCAAACATGCTCTCGGCATGTAGAAAAACGAAGAGGAAAACAAATAATAAAAATTATATTATATTATTGTTGTTATTTTTATTATGTATAAATATTCGAAAACGGACACATTTAAAGTTTCTTTAAAAAAAAAATAAAAAAAATTTTCGACACCTTGGGGAGTCGATCCGGCGAGCTGTCAAACTGCAGGCACGCACCCTAACCACTCGTACACACACGCTTGCCGAAATGCGATGGGTTTTTGCAGTGATAAAGAACACCCAAAAAATTGTGAAAGAGGAAAATAAGACCTTGACAGATCGAAAGAAAAAAAACAACAATTTGGAAATATGCCAAAAGACCTTCCTTATGGAATACCAATAAAAACAACTATATGAGGTGAGTCAGGCCAAAAAAAACGAAATTGTATTTCTTGTCGAAAAAAAAGTGTATTTGTAAAGTGTGTCATTTTTTGGAGATTGTAAATAAAGGTTTCTTTGGAAAACTTGAAAAAACTACAGTACCCCACCCTAATTTAAAGGCGCAGCTCACCTTTCATTATGAATAATATGGCCAAACTGTGCAGCTCTTCCAACCGTCGACGCATGATGCATTTGTTGTTGATCAAAATACGCATTGGACCTTGTCGCCATCATCGGTTCGGCCATTCCTGCAACGAAAACAACAATAAATTCAACAGGATTTGACCTTGTGTGATGAGGAGGGTAAAAAGTACGTTAGCCTTTTTAGGTCAATCATTTTTCATTATTCCGGTGGATGGATGGGATGTCATGTTGAAAACAAAAAACACCGCACAAGCGGAAGAGAGAGCTTTTTCACCTAGCTTATCTAGGGCTTCAACACCTCCTCTCTCATCATGACAGATAGCGCAGTGGTAGATGGCTGGCGCGGGCTGCACACATCCCTGGTTCGATCCCCACCCACCACCGATTTCTTTTATTTTCAAAACACCCACCATAATTCCGTGGCAACGTTGACGCGTGCATCTGTTGTTGCTGTTCAGTAGTTGTAGTATACGGCCGCAGCTGGAAATGAGAAAAATAAATGAAATTGGTCAGAAATCAAGACATGATTCATTTGTTTCTTTCCAACTGATAAGGAGAGGATCACCTGGCTGATAAGAGAGGAAAAACAACCTCCCCCTCAGTCTCAAAAAAAAATTCAAAATATTTCAATGAAAAAAAACGGGGATTACCTCATTTCGTCGATACAAATCCGCATCGGTATCTAGACTGGCATAGAAATGCGATAGTTTTTCTTTTTCTCTCATTTTGGAACCTTTTTGATAATAGAGTGAATGTGAAATATGTGATGTATAATAAAATATAATAATGTGTCACACACCGCACAAAAAAATAATGCTATTCAAATATTACTAATCGATTATTCAATTTTTTATTGTTCAATATTGTTCTTCCCCCCTTGTGTCCCAACCCCTTCCCTATTGATTTTTATTAGTTTTAAACATGAGAGGCCGCTTCCGAAATGACTCACCCATGCAACTCTGGCCAAACTCGACATTTTCGACGTTTTTCGCGCAATGTTCTTCTTCTGGTTGGGAAGGGTGCTGGTTTGATTCTGAAAAAAAAAGAAGAAAAAAAATTGTTGCCACCGTGGGGAATCGATCCTGCCACCTGCAGGGCCAACGACGCGCACACTAACCACTCGTACACACACGCAGGTTTTCGGGTATGGCGAACATCATGGTGATGTGCACCCAAGTTTTGACATATTTTTTGTCGACAATTTTTTTCTGTACCAAGAAAAGATACGTTTCAAATTTTCTTCATAACTTATTCAATCTAAGAAACATGGTTAAGGTCATGAACAATATTATACTCTTGGTGAAAAAAAACTATAAAAAATTAAACATTTTTTAACCGGATGTGTTCATAATTGCACTTGTGACGTTATCAACAGGAGAAAAAGTTCTAAAATTGTCCGACGAACAAAATTTCGTAACAAAAAATGAGTCATGTTTTTAATTTTGAAACTCTGATAAATATACTATCTACTAAACTCTTTTCTGAAGTTCAAAATTGAGCCTAACCTAAATTAACAGACTTCTCCTAAAAGTAGAAAAATCCCAATTTTGTCTCCGGACACCTTTTCTTCAAAGCTTCATAACTTCACTCTCCATTGATATTTTTCAAAAATCTCAAAACCAGGTCAAAGCTCATTTCAAGGAGCACATTTCTTGTCTTGAAACCTAATCTCATAGACTTCTCCTAAAACTAGAAAAATGGATATGTATTCTCTGACCACGTTTTTTTTGGATGCTCCCATTCTTTTGGTCATAACTTTGCTCCAAATAAATATTTTTCAAAAATTTCAAAACTGGATGAAAACTCAGGTCAAGGAGCACATTTCTTATTTTCAGAGCAAATTTCATAGATTTCTCTCAAAATTAGAAAAATCCCAATTTCGTCTCCGGACACTTTTTCTTCAAAGCTTCATAACTTCACTCTCCATTAATATTTTTCAAAAATCTCAAAACCAGGTCAAAGCTTATTTTAAGAAGCACATTCGTTTTGTTGGAACCTAAATTAACAGACTTCTCCTAAAAGTAGAAAAATCCCAATTTTGTCTTCGGACACTTTTTCTTCAAAGCTTCATAACTTCATTCCCCATGCATACTTTTCAAAAATCTCAAAACCAGGTTAAACCTCATTTTAAGAAGCACATTTGTTTTGTTGGAACCTAAATCAACAAAATTCTCCTAAAAGATGAAAAACCCCTATTTTTCTCTGACCACCTTTTTTTTCAAAGCTTCATAACTTCATTCCCCATGCATATTTTTCAAAAATCTCAAAACCAGGTCAAAGCTTATTTTAAGAAGCACATTCGTTTTGTTGGAACCTAAATTAACAGACTTCTCCTAAAAGTAGAAAAATCCCAATTTTGTCTCCGGACACCTTTTCTTCAAAGCTTCATAACTCCACTCTCCATGAACATTTTTCAAAAATCTCAAAACCAGGTCAAAGCTTATTTCAAGAAGCACATTTGTTTTGTTGGAACCTAAATCAACAAAATTCTCCTAAAAGATGAAAAACGCCTATTTTTCTCTGACCACCTTTTTTTCAAAGCTTCATAACTCCACTCTCCATGAACATTTTTCAAAAATCTCAAAACCAGGTTAAACCTCATTTTAAGTAGCCCTCAACCAAACCTTCACAAAAATCGACGTCGTCGTCTGCGGCTTCTGCTTGTGTTGCTGTTGCTGTTTCACTTGCGGATAAAAACAAACTCGTGTCGGCGGAAACTGTTCAAGCGATCGATTTTTGGTGAGTTTATCTCGAAAATCTATTGCGTCATATGTTCGAATGTTGGACGAGTGGCGGCGAATCACTTCTGAAAAAGGGGGTACATATTATATCAGACAGATAAGAACTATTTTTTTTTGGAAGGTAAATGTCCAAAAAAGTATCAAAAAAATAATGAAAAAAGAACATCCAAAAGAAGAAAATTGTTGGTATCACATCAAGTTTTTTTTTTTGCCTAGGCGCATTTTTCAACAGCCACAGGCGAAAAGGTCTTTTTTTTTTTCGTCGTCAGTGAGATGAAGGTTAAAGATATCATATGCATGCCACACACAAACCACTTTTAGTTGTGTTCTTTTTTACAACAGAACAGAACAGAGAAAACAAACTAAATTGATACTTTTTCGTTGTAACAACCAGAATAGAACTATTATAATCTTTGAAAAAGAAAAATAGTTTTTCGCTTCGAGATATCTAGATGTGCCTTTAAAGGGGATCCATGTGAGAAAGAGCGTGGTCGATTAAGTAAAGAGCAATATTCCCGAAAAAGAGAGAGAGAGAGAGAGAGATATTTACAGCCTGTGACGCACACAGACACACACACACACATACCAAACGTGTAAGCGGCGATGTCGTCCGATCTGGCAGGTTGAGCAACGTTGACTCCGGTTAGTCGTGGGTTCGATCCCGGGTGGCGACCATTTTTTTGTTTTTGTTTTTTAATTTGATGTTTTGCTGTATTGGGAGGATAATGTTAATGTACTAGACTAAGAAATCTGTGAAAAATGTAAACTTTCATGTTCAGAATAGTAAAATTAAAATTCTTGAAAATCTGGTTTAAAAAAAATTTAATATAAAAATGGTGAAACAAAAATACAGGAAGTTGGCATAACAAAATTCACACCACATAATTTTCAGGTCCCAAAAAATGGTTAAAATTATGTTCAAAAATATAAGGAACTTCAGAATGTTCTGGTTCCGATTCTGCCTAACCCCAGATTAAGAACCTAAAATGAGCATTGAACGGCTCAGCCTATTGTCAGAATGTATAAAACCGATTTTTCACTGATTTCCTAGTCTCTATCCATATACCGGATATTCCAAAACATAAAATCAAAAAAAAAAATCCAAAATATTTCACCACCGGGGTCGAACCCTGGACTAACCGGAGTCAACGTTGCTCAACCTGCCAGATCGGACAACATCGATGCTTACACATTTGCCAGCTGCTAGAACGCTTCAATTCTTGCCATTTTTGACCGCGCAAGTTCAGATAGACTAAATCGACTATGCTCTTTCACGTAGAGCACATTTTAAGGGACTATTCAGTATAGAAACAGGGGAAAAAAAATGTCACTCA
Organism: Caenorhabditis sp. 38 MB-2015; assembly: GCA_900536415.3. Lineage (NCBI taxonomy): Eukaryota > Metazoa > Nematoda > Chromadorea > Rhabditida > Rhabditidae > Caenorhabditis > Caenorhabditis quiockensis. Next base: position 34,698 of record LR552396.1, read on the forward strand.
CCCACTGAACATTGTGCCGCACACATCAGAAGGTGGATTATCTACCAGTCTTGGATTCTGAAGAAAAAAATTGTAAAATGATGAGGCAAAAAAGGTTGAATATTGGTAAACAATGCGAAAATATGAATAATATAACATGTGAAGGTGAAGGTTAAGTACAAAATGTCAAGAGTTGGCAACAAAATGGGAAGGGATAAAGAAAAATGTGAGGAAATCTTTGGTTTTACTTTTTTAGGCTGGAAAAAATAATTTCAGCAAGTCTGAAAGTGAATTATCACTGACCATTCTTGAGCTCAAATTAGTATAAAATGTGAGCAAAATTCTTGAAAAAAAAACTGAAAGTACAACGTATTATGAGGATGTTTCGAGCTACTACCTAAAACAAGACTTAACTCCCTTCAAGTTCAATATTATGAGTTGGAAATAGGCGCATTTGAAAGAGCATAAAATTCTGAATAAAATGAGCATTTTCTGGCTTAAAACTGACCATTCTGAAGCTTAAATTAGTCTATTGAAAAAGCCAAATATCTCCCTTCAAATCCAGTATTTTCAGCCAAAACTAGGTGCATTCGAAAGAGCAAAAAATTTTGAATGAGAAAATGATTCAGAGTACAAAAATCTGGAGCAAGAAAGAGCACAAAGAGCACACAAAAGCGGCCTTAAGGTAGTACCTGAAAAAGGATCATAACTCCCTTAAAATCCAATATTTTGAGTCAAAACTAGGCGCATTCGAAAGAGCACAAAATTCTGAGTAAGAAAAACATAGAACCTAACAATTTGGGAAAAGAAAGAGCACAAAAGAGCACACAAAAAAGAGCACAGGATAATCATAAAATTTAAACATGGTTGAGAAAACTCGCCCCATTGACAACCGTATCATGAACCACCAAAAATGCATAACTACAGTACCCCAATAACCTGCACATCTTACTAATTTTAATCAGAAAAAAACTTAGTTTGATGTGCAGGTTCTCAAATTAAAGATACAAATCATAAACCACCAAAAATCAGAACTACAGTACCCCTACAACCTGCACATTTTACTCATTGGGGGTTTTTCTCTGGATCGAAAAAAGGGTTCAAAAAATCGCGAAAAAAAACATACAATAGAAATCAATATATTCATCTCGCACACATATCCGTGAATTTCGCAAAACACTCTTCCATCTCTATGAGCATGTGCAGACGAAGGATATCCTCGGCGCAAAATAAATAGAAATATATGTGCGCTTGCGTTTTCGTCAAGAGCCCAGCTCTTTTGTCTCTGTTCCCGAACCAGTAATTAGATAAAGATCAAAAAGTTTGGTGGCCCACTTGAAAATGATGATGATTATATACTTCAAAGAAAGTGTTTCCGGTTGATAATGAAAATTGTAAAAAAAAAAAAAACGAGAAAAAACCCGGGTAGATCAAAAACAATTTTTATTTTAGAGGAAAAGAGGGGAAAAAGATTGTGAGGTTGAATAAACAATAGTGATAAGTGTAAGTTGACAGCCAAATACCACTATTGTAGGGGTCACGCCAAAACACCCTGTCAACAGGGGGAGACGCAGACATGTGTGTGTGTGTGTCGACAAATACACAATGTCTTCTGAAGGGGGTACTTCTTTTGCCTATTTTGCCGCGTTGAAACTAAACTAGTTGTAGTTGTTGAATTCGATTTGAAAACGATAAGCATCTTGAATGTCAAAAGGGATATGAGAAAGCTTGAGGAAGTGAAAATAAAAGAAATCGAGGGGTGGTGGGGTTCGAACCGGCGAGTGCGCGATTCAAACGCGGGCCTCTTCCCTGCTGCGCTAGGAAGAACACAACGCGCTGCAGCTTATAGTTCATAGAGGTGTACACGGTTTTTGGTAGAGAATATTGGAGAAGAATTGGATTTCGGTTCTAATCAGCACAATTCATGAATTTGAGGAAACGTATTTATTCGGGGTTGCGAAAATCGGTGAAAATTTAAATTTTAGAAGGATTCATGTGGAAATAAAGCAGTAATCTAGGTGAAATTCAGTTTTTCGCTGTCTTTTTTTTAAATCATAGACTTTGAACGCATTTTGGACGATATTTTACTCAGAAAAAAAGAAAATAAAAAAGAGTTTCACATGTGGTGGGGTTCGAACCCACGAGTGCGCGATTCAAAGGCGGGCGTCTTCCCTCCTGCTCCACGAAGAACATACTGAGCTGCAGCTTTGATTTCATAGACGTTCACCATGTTTTTGGTGGAGAAAGTTGGTAGTAAATCTTCGTTTTTGGAAAATTTTTCTCACGTGACATCGGCGTCACCTTTTCCCGCTTCCCTCTCGCCTCCCAAACATTTAGTTTTATATAAATCAAGACTAGTGTATAGTCATAGTACTATTCATTCAATACATTTACAACATTGCTTATAATTCGATTCGAAGCTACAGTATACCAACAAAAAAACAACAACAACAACGATGCATAACACGGCGAAGAGAAGAACCGCGGCGAGACCCGGAACGGGCGGCCATTCCGACGAGGGCACGAATCGCAAGGAGAAACCGACCAATCCCAAGGAGAAGAAGCATGGGGTCTTGAGACGATTGGGATTTGGTGAGTGATAGATTCTCGTCATGATGACTGTCAAGCAGCCCAGCCTTGACATCACTGAAGTCGTCTAGGAGCCACGACTTGACATGATTGACGTTGTCAAGCAGTCACTCCTTGACACTATAAGAGTTGCCTAGGGTTGGCACCCTTGACATCATAATGACTGTCAAGCAGCTGTACCTAGACATCACTGAAAGTGTCTAGGTACCACGACTTGGCTTGATTGGCATTGTCAAGCAGTCACTCCTTGACACTATAAGAGTTGCCTAGGGTTGGCACCCTTGACATCATTATGACTGTCAAGCAGCTGTACCTAGACATCACTGAAAGTGTCTAGGTACCACGACTTGGCTTGATTGGCATTGTCAAGCAGTCACTCCTTGACACTATAAGAGTTGCCTAGGGTTGACACCCTTGACATCATGATGACTGTCAAGCAGCTGTACCTAGACATCACTGAAAGTGTCTAGGTACCACGACTTGGCTTGATTGGCATTGTCAAGCAGTCACTCCTTGACACTATAAGAGTTGCCTAGGGTTGGCACCCTTGACATCATGATGACTGTCAAGCAGCTGTACCTAGACATCACTGAAAGTGTCTAGGTACCACGACTTGGCTTGATTGGCATTGTCAAGCAGTCACTCCTTGACACTATAAGAGTTGCCTAGGGTTGGCACCCTTGACATCATGATGACTGTCAAGCAGCTGTACCTAGACATCACTGAAAGTGTCTAGGTACCACGACTTGGCTTGATTGGCATTGTCAAGCAGTCACTCCTTGACACTATAAGAGTTGCCAAGGGTTGGCGCCCTTGACATCATAATGACTGTCAAGCAGCCGTTCCTTAACAACACTGGAAGTGCATAGGCGATAAATTCCCTTTTTTTGCAGTTTTGGCCAACGACAAATCCGAACAAAGAAGTACATTGCGGAAAAAGAAAAAGAAAGAGAAAGCCAAAGCGAGTGCGCGACTTCGTCGCTCAACTTCGGTGACTCGCGACACAAAGGTTCATTTCATCTTTCAAAAGCCGCACACTCAAATCCCTCTCAAAGGCGAAAAAATGACAGATCTTCAAAAATCAGTGTTCCACAAGTTCGCACAAGAGAACGTGAAACGTGGGCCGTTCGAATTATCGATTGATTTCATGTCAAAAGTGAAACCCTACGTTGGTCAACCGCTGAAACGCGAAGTTTTTGATGCGAACGCGACAAAGAATCGGTATAAGGATGTGATATGCAATGACATCACTCGGGTGGCAATTCAGGATGGAAAAGAAGACACCTTGGGAGACTATATTCACGCCAATTGGGTGAACGGGCTGACGTCACCATTTATACTCACTCAAGGCCCTTTGGAGAGAACTGTGGTGGATTTTTGGCGAATGGTGGTGCATACAAAGTGCGCGTATATTGTGATGTTGTGCGAGGTTCTCGAAGACGGCAAGCCGAAATGTTTCCAGTATTGGCCGGATAAACCGGGACAATCGGTCACGTTTGGCGATTTTGTGATTACGTGTAAGAATGAGGAGGAGAAGGAGAAGGATGAGCATGTGATCAAGACGGTGTTGACGATTAAGAATAAGGGTGGAGAGACGACGGAGCACACGTTGCGACATTTGCATACAAAGTCATGGTTAGTTTCGGGTGAGGGGCCACGGTTTTTGACTTGATTGGCATTGTCAAGCAGTTGTGCTTTGACAACACTGAAATTGTCTAGGTGCCACTACTTGGCATGATTGACGTTGGCAAGCAGTCATGCCTTGACACTATAAAAGAAGCTCAGGGATTGCGCCTAGATCTCATGATGACTGTCAAGCAGATGTGCCTTGACAACACCGAAGGTGTATAGGAGCCACTACTTGACTCTATTAGCGTTGTCAAGCAGTCACGCCTTAACATCACCGAAGATGTATAGGAGCCACTACTTGACATGATTGTAAGGTTACAAAATCAGGCGAACGGGCCGCCCGTTTTCCGAAACGCCGTTCACCCGAACGCCCGAAAACACGAACGCCCGTTCGCCCGCGCCCGTTCATCCGTTCGCCCGTTCGCCCGTTTGCCCGTTTGCCCATTCGCCCGTTCATCCGTTTGCACGTTTGTCTTTTTTCTTGTTTTTTTCTTTATTATTTGTCTCGAACAAATGACCGGACAAACGGACGAACGGGCGTTCGGGCGAATGGGCAAACGGATGAACGGGCATGCAGGCAAACGGGCGCGGGCGAACGGGCGCGTGAATTAACGGGCGAACGGGCGTTTGTTTTTACAAGCCTACATGATTGACGTTGGCCTAGGGTTGGCGCCTTGACTTCATGATGACTGTCAAGCAGCTGTGCCTTGACAACACTGATGTGTCTAGGTGCCACTACTTGACATGATTGACGTTGGCAAGCAGTCACTTCTTGACACTATAAGAGTTGCCTAGGGTTGGCGCCTTGACTTCATGATGACTGCCAAGCAGCTGTGCCTTGACAACACTGATGTGTCTAGGTGCCACTACTTGACATGATTGACGTTGGCAAGCAGTCTCGTCTTGACACTATTAGAGTTGCCTAGGGTTGGCGCCTTGACTTCATGATGACTGCCAAGCAGCTGTGCCTTGACAACACTGATGTGTCTAGGTGCCACTACTTGACATGATTGACGTTGGCAAGCAGTCACGTCTTGACACTATTAGAGTTGCCTAGGGTTGGCGCCTTGACTTCATGATGACTGCCAAGCAGCTGTGCCTTGACAACACTGATGTGTCTAGGTGCCACTACTTGACATGATTGACGTTGGCAAGCAGTCACGTCTTGACACTATTAGAGTTGCCTAGGGTTGGCGCCTTGACTTCATGATGACTGCCAAGCAGCTGTGCCTTGACAACACTGATGTGTCTAGGTGCCACTACTTGACATAATTGACGTTGTCAAGCAGTCACTCCTTGACACTATAAGAGTTGCCTAGGGTTGGCGCCTTTGACATCATGATGACTGTCAAGCAGCCGTGCCTTGACAACACTGATGTGTCTAGGTGCCACTACTTGACATGATTGAAGTTGGCAAGCAGTCACGTCTTGACACTATTAGAGTTGCCTAGGGTTGGCGCCTTGACATCATGATGACTGTCAAGCAGCCGTGCCTTGACAACACTGATGTGTCTAGGTGCCACTACTTGACATGATTGACGTTGGCAAGCAGTCACGCCTTGACACTATACCAATAAGAGGAGCCTAGATTTGGCGCCTAGATCTCATTTTTCTTTTAGGCCCGACAAATTTGTTCCCAACTCGTGCCTCGCTCTCCTCCGAATGCTCTACATTGTCCGAACCAGCACTAGTGGCGGCCCGGTCTGTGTTCATTGCTCCGCTGGAATCGGTCGCACCGGTACATTTGTCGCCATCGAAGCTTGCCTTCAAACACTGATTGATGAGAAGGAACTCGACCTGATTGCAACTATCAAGGCTTTGAGAAGTAGGGAGTCTCCCAACATTGATTTTATTGATTTTCTTTTTTGCAGACAGTCGATTGGGCAGTGTTCAAGTTGATGTGCAGTATATGACACTGATTCAGCTCCTATTGAATTATGGAAAGGATAATGGATTTTGGGATGATTCGGATCTTGATGATCGTATAGAGTTGCTCACCTGGAATATTAGTCAATTTGTTCAGACGAGAACCCCCATCAAATGTGGACCGGATGCGGCGAAGGAGAAGGAGAAAGAGAAGGAAAAAGAGAAAGAGAAAGAAGAGAAGAAAGAAGAAAAGAAAGAGGAGAAGAAGGATAATAAGGATAACAAGGAGAGGAAGAATAATAGTAAGGATGATACGGCGGAGGATGAGGAGCCAAATGAGGAGAATAATAACAATAATAATAATAACAAGAAGAAGGATGATCATAAGGTACAACAAGTGCAACCAACACAATATCATGCAGTTGAGGAGAAGAAGGATCATTCTCATATTCAACCACATCAGCAGCAAGGAGAGAAGGGTGGATCGAAGGATGGGGTGACGACGACGACGACGGCGCATCATCCACCATCGAAGGAGGCGATTGTTGGGATGAGTATGGTGAAGACGGTGGTGACGCATGGTCCAGAGGTGAGTGTGCTCTTTCTTTTCCCAAATTGTTCGGTTTTATGTTTTTCTTACTCAGAATTTTTTGCTCTTTTGAATGCGCCTAGTTTCGACTCAAAATACTGGTTTTAAAGGGAGTTATGGCCCTTTTTCAGGTAGTACCTATGATGAGTATGGTGAAGACGGTGGTGACGCATGGGCCAGAGGTGAGTGTGCTCTTTCTTGCTCCGAATCATTGGAGTTCTGAATCATTTTCTTACTCAGATATTTTTGCTCTTTTGAATGCGCCTAGTTTCGACTCAAAACACTGGTTTTAAAGGGAGTTGTGATCTTGTTTCAGGTAGTGGCTAAGGCCATTTTTGTGTGCTCTTTGTGCTCTTTCTTGCTCCAAATCATTGAAGTTCTGAATCATTTTCTTACTCAGATATTTTTGCTCTTTTGAATGCGCCTAGTTTTGGCTCAAAATACTGGATTTAAAGGGAGTTATGGCCTTTTTTCAGGTAGTACCTCAAAATTTTCACATTTAAAAACTATTTCGAAAATAATTTAAGCCTCAGAATGGTCAGTTTTGAGCCCGAGAAGAATCATCTTGCTCAGAATTTTATGCTCTTTTGAATGCACCTATTCCCGACTTATGATATTTAATATGAAGCGAGTTATACTCATTTCTTTCCAGCGACCGCCTGCTGCCGGTGCGACACCAATTCCAACCGCCAAAACGCCGATCACCAAGCGATTCAATGTGACGACGAAGAATGAAGATGTGGAGAAGGAGGCTCGTCTATACAAGGATCCCAAGAATGGACGGGCAATTGAGCAAAGTCAATATTTTGGATGAGCTAATTTATCCGGCAAAAATAAATTTTACCTCCAAAATGTCTATGAAATTAAAGCTGCAGCGCCTTGTCGCACCCAGTGGCGCAGCAGGGAAAGCGCTTGCCTCACGTCCAACCACATGTCGCCGGTTCGAACCCCCGATGTTGCAAAATTTATTTTTCTTCTTTTTTTTTCGATAGTACACTCCATCCCTTTCCATTCCCGAAACCTATTCCTAAGATAAGAAAAAGATATACATTTCTCCACACCCTGCACCCTCTCCATATCCCACACTCTCTCCTCTACCAAAGTAATCGTCCGAGATAAAATCGAGAGTTTTTTGACATTGAGAAACGAAGATGTTGTCCTGATTTTTTATCTTCATCTTCCCTTTTTTTCCCAACATTTCGACCCAGATAAACAAAGAAAAAAACGGTGTATATACTTAATCGAGTTTCAGGTTCAAATTAGACCCCAAAATGAAGACATAGTATTAATTATGATACTTTCACCTAACCTATTTCCACTAAAAACCGTTAATTCATTTTCTCATGAGAAAAACGACTTTTTTTCGACTTTTTTGTAGTGGATTTTAAAATGTATTCTATGGAATAGAATATTTCCTGTTCTCTGTTTTAGTCAGTTTTTGAAAAAGTGGTTCGGTGGCTCAGCAGGTAGAATTCTCGATTATAGAGCAGAAGGTCCTAGGTTCGAGTCCCACAACCTGTGTTTTTTTTTGTGTCTCTTTTATGGGTCTATTTTTGGGTCTAAAGTTTGATATGCAGGTTTACTGGGGTACTGTAGTTTTTGAATCACTAAGATTTAGGAAAATCTAGGTTCAACCTGATCTTATAACTTTAGAGATGTTTGACTTCTGAATTTATATGTCAAGGAGTGGCTACTAGACACGTTCAGTGTTGGCAAGGCGCCACTGCTTGACAAGATGAACAGGGTCAAGGTGTGGCTACTAGACAGTGTCACTGTTGTCAAGGCGCCACTGCTCGACAGTTTTAGTGTTGTCAAGGCGCCGACCCTAGGCATCTCTCGTAGCGCCAAAGCACGGCTACTACACAAACATTTTCATATTGTTAAGGCGTAGCTGCTTGACAATACCAAGGCACGACTGCTTGAAATCTTCAAAAGCTGTGAAGACGCCAGTGCTTGACAGCTTTGTTGTTCACAAGGCGGCGACCCCTAAGCATATGTTGTATTGTCAAGGCACGGCTGCTTGACAAGATGAGCAGGGTCAAAGAGTGGCTACTAGATACTTTCAGTGTTTGTCAAGGCACAAGAGCTTGGCATCTTCAAAGCTGTCAAGGCACCACTGCTTGACAGTTCCAGCGTTCTCAAGGCGCACATTACTTGACAGTGTTGATAAAATCAAGTTGTGACTACTAGATCCGTTTATATATTTTGTCAAGGTGTGGCTGCTTGACATCTTCAAGGCGCCACTGCTTGGCAGTTTCAGTGTTGTCAAGGCGCCGACCCTAGGCATCTCTTGTGGTGTCAAGGAGTTACTGCTTGACAACGTCAATCATGTCAAGTAGTGGCACCTAGACACATTAGTGTTGTCAAGGCACAGCTGCTTGGCAGTCATCATGAAGTCAAGGCGCCGACCCTAGGCAACTCTTATAGTGTCAAGGAGTTACTGCTTGACAACGTCAATGATGTCAAGTAGTGGCACCTAGACACATCAGTGTTGTCAAGGCACAGCTGCTTGGCAGTCATCATGAAGTCAAGGCGCCAACCCTAGGCAACTCTTATAGTGTCAAGGAGTGACTGCTTGCCAACGTCAATCATGTCAAGTAGTGGCACCTAGACACATCAGTGTTGTCAAGGCACAGCTGCTTGGCAGTCATCATGAAGTCAAGGCGCCAACCCTAGGCAACTCTTATAGTGTCAAGGAGTGACTGCTTGCCAACGTCAATCATGTCAAGTAGTGGCACCTAGACACATCAGTGTTGTCAAGGCACAGCTGCTTGACAGTAATCATGAAGTCAAGGCGCCAACCCTAGGCAACTCTTATAGTGTCAAGGAGTGACTGCTTGCCAACGTCAATCATGTCAAGTAGTGGCACCTAGACACATCAGTGTTGTGACTGCTAGACCAAAATCTGTTGCTATGCATCCCCCAAAAGTCCAAACCTTTTCCCTTTCACTCCCCCTTCCCCTTCTCCAAACAACCCCTTTCCCCTCCCAAAAAAAGGGCGGTCAGGAATGTGTCCGTCAGGCAACATCAGTCAGTCAGTAGTATCCAAAATCGCAAGAAAACTCGGTCATCATTTGATGAGGAGGTCAAGGCGAAAGACGAAATATCTTTTTGGTGATTTTCGGCGACTGTCACTCTTTTCTTCTTTTCGTATACTACTATTTTTATATCTCTGGACTGATCTCAATCAGTCATCCATAACCATATTCTTTTCGTTTATTTTTCTTGTTTCTTGTTTGCCACCCAACAGGTTCTATAGTACTACTGTAGGTACTGTGCCTTTGAGGTGTTATACTGTAGTAAGGGTTACTGTATATCTTCATCTTGTTTTCTTTATCTTAGAACATACTGTAGGTTTTTGACAATTAAAAAAATAACTTTAGATCATTACTGTAGCTATACTACAGTTTATTTCAAGTACCTATTAAATGTACAATAGCACTACAGTACTTCTACAGTACTACCGTCCGTAAGGAGTACTGTAGTTTTAGTTTGAGTCTAACCAAGTGACACGGTAGTCACTGACTCCATTGAAATAGACTCTAAGCTATACACAGTGTAGTACTAGTACAGTGGTTCTACAGTACCACCGAGGAGTACTGTAGGTCCAGATCTCACTATTTGAACATCGAAAAGGTACTGTAAGTAGTATGGTAGTTTTTGGCTCCACAGAAATGAACTAGATTCTAGTTTTCAAGCTACACAAATGTTTTTTGAGTGAGGGAAAATCGACTACAGTACTCTGAAAGTATAGTAACCAAAAATATATTAGGTACAGTACTCAAATATAGTTCCACTACAGTACTCCTAGATCATTCTTAGCTACAGTAAGAGTGTAGTACTAGATAAACTACAGTACTCCTGGATAATTTTCAAGTAAACATAGTAGTACTAGAAAAGTCGTTTGGTATAGCATATCACATACATACAATAAGCTATATATCATACTTACATACCGTACTATATACAGTAGCCTTATCAGCTATACAGTACCCCCAGTCACATACAGTACCACCCCAGTTTTCCTGTTTTTTTTTTTGTCCCGACGGCAGAAATGTTTCCAAGTGCGCGGTCAATTGTCAAGTTTCATTCATATCCCGAAGAATGTCGAAAAAACTTGATATAATTCATTTTTCAATGACTCATGAGATTGAACTGGTCATTCATTCATTCATTCATCCTCCCATTTCTATGTACATACATACATCCTTTTTCCTTTTTATCCACTTGTCCTTCCTTACATACAGTAGTGATTTTAAATCGTCACAACTTGGCTCAAAATGGTCAGCTTGGCTCCATATTGAGCACAGTTGTGCTCAAAGGTATCAGAATTGTGATGCAGTTTTTGTAGAACGATATCTAGAAAAATAAAAATTTTAAGATTTTTTTCTGAAATTTTATTTGGTAAACTTCAAAATGGTATATGCACGTCATGTCAGCGCAATGAAAAATAGCAATTTGCGAGGTTGAGAGAGACGCAGAGAAAAGTTCTCCGAGAGAAGTACAACAGTGAAAGTTTCCATGGCCGACTG
>LR552398.1:0-59655 GCA_900536415.3 Caenorhabditis sp. 38 MB-2015
ATGTGTGCACCGAGGTTAAATTGTGTTAATGAATCATTTACTATAACCCATGTCCAAAACCCATGAGTTGTCGGTGACTCAATAGAGATGCAAAACCGGAACAAAGTACACACAAAAACTACAATTAGGTATTTCTAAATTGGATTTTTTTTAAACGAATTTGCTTACTACTAGTATTACTACGATTATTAGAACTTTGATCGTCGGACTGAGTACATGCTCCTTTAAAGAAAAAACTTAGATTACTGTATAACACAGTTCTTCCAGATTACTGTAGGTGAACTGAAATAACTTCCACTGTTCTAAGTTGGACCCGAAAAGGAACCCTTAAAATTCTAAAATCTAGAATTTATGTAAATGGGTCAAAAAAGGGTTCTATTTTGACACGAATTAAGGTTCCAAATTAAGCAATTTTTGGACCTTTTTTGTGTCCCAGAAAAAGTCCCAAAAACTATGAAGATATGGTCTAAACATTTATCCGATTTGAAAACCCGTAATTCCAAAAAAAAAAATGATATCTATTATGATAACAAAGTGTTCCTGCTCGCCTCATTCATCTCAACCTGGAACGATTTGCTCCACTCATGTTGCATCGAAATCTTCTCCTTCAACTTTCTGAAAAAAAAAACAGGAGGGTGTTTAACTTGAGAGGTAACTAACTTGGAGCTTCTGGTAATATTCTGTCGTAGGAAATACATGTTTAGGGGTACTAGGGGGAACTGAAGGAGATAGAGGATATAACAAAGTGCGTCGGCTCGAAGGTAGAGGCGGCGAATCAGGATTTGTGGGTGGTTCTGGATGGATGTGAACTCGTCGATAACCTGGAAACAGGATTTAGAATGATTCAGAAGGATTCAGGAGGATTCGGAGGGATTCAGAAAAACTCAGAAGGATCTAGAAGGATTCAGGAGGATTCAGAGGGATTCAGAAAGATACTGAGGGATTCAGAAGGATCAAGACATATTCAGGGTGAGATTCAGAATTACGTACTCGGATTCAGATTCAGGATTCCAAAGAGATTCAGATTCAGAAGTCAGTATTCAGAATTCGGATTCAGATTCAGGACTACAAAAAGAATCAGATTCAGATTCAGAATTAAGAACTTGGATTCAGATACAAAGTATAGAAGCACTTGAATATGACCCATCTGAAATTAAAGACAAATTGAAGCTAGGAAACTGAAACAAAGCTGATAGTACATAAGAACGTGCTACTGGTTTTTTTTTCTTAACCAGTAGCACGTTCTTATTGGCTACTGGTTGAGATCGTATTGTGATAAACATTAAAAAGTTGGCCGAGACTTGTTTTCTATACACATGATTAGTAATAAAAACAGTTTTTTTCTTTTTTTATCATGGAAAAACTGGTATTTTTTATTGGCGCATAGGATCTCACAAAAACTAGTATAAAAGGGATATCTCCGACTTATCAAGCAGTCAGTTTTGTTCTTGGATAACTTAAATTATTCTTCAAATCTGTAATATCAGCTTTGTTTCAGTTTCCTAGCTTCAATTTGTCTTTAATTTCAGATGGGTCATATTCAAGTGCTTCTATACTTTGTGACTGGTGCGTCAGCATTTGCAGCAATGACAGCGATTTTGGCAACAATCCATGTTATGAGTGATATTAGCTCATTCCAAGATGAGATTATTGAGGATCTCGCTAATTTCAAGGTACATGCTGATGATGCTTGGGAAGTGATGTTACAGAATGGGAAATCTTCTGGATTTGGATTTGATCGTTTTACTGGAAGAGCTAAGAGACAGTACGCTGAGGGAGGAGGAGGTTGCCAATGTGGACCTGCTGCTACTGGATGTCCAGCTGGGCCACCTGGACCTGCTGGAGAATCAGGAGCTGATGGAGAGCCGGGACAAGCTGGAAAGGATGGAGGTGCTGGATCTGCTGGAGTTGCTGAACAACATTCTGCCACTGCGCAATGTATCACTTGCCCAGCTGGACCGCCAGGACCTCCAGGACCTAATGGACCAGATGGACCAGTCGGACCTTCTGGAAACCCAGGAGCTGATGGACAGGGAGGAAGTGCTGGCACTCCAGGACCAGCAGGACCTGCAGGAGCACCAGGAGCTGATGGAAATCCAGGATCACCGGGAGGAGATGGAACACCAGGAGCGCCAGGAACCAAATCGACCAGCTCGCCAGGACCTGCTGGACCAGCCGGACCACCAGGACCACCAGGACCGGCAGGAGCACCAGGAGGAGGATCGGGAGCCGGAGCACCTGGACCAGCTGGACCACCAGGACCACCAGGAAACCCAGGAGGACCAGGAGGGGATGGACAACCGGGAGGTCCGGGAACTGATGGAGCACCAGGAAGCGATGCGGCCTATTGCCCATGTCCACCAAGAAGCAATGCTGCTCTTTTCTTGAACTGAAAAATTGTCTGAAAAAATAAATCATTTTATATTGCAACCTAGTTTTACTTGTGTTCTTTAGTGATTTCCATACTTTTAAATTTTTTTCACAGATTTTGACTTCCAGTTTAAGATTCAGAGCCAAGTCTGATCAAGCTGACTATGAAGTATAAATCCCGTCTCGATCATGTTTACCGCCTAAAAATGAGTTATGTTCATAGAGAAGGAACCTCCCCCTTGAGGTTAATTAATCTTATTAACAAGTAGGTAAAGAAAAAATGACGAGCACAGTAATTAAAACGCCCTTCATAGGGAAAAATAGACAAATAAAAAGGGCAGATCTCTGATGTACATAGGGGTAGGTCTAATCTAATTACCTCGAAAATAGTAAAGCATGATATATACATGTCTAGGTGGTCTACTCACCATTTGGAACTGGAACATTTCCGGATATGAGAGCACATGTTTGAAGGGGGAACCTGAAATTATATTGATATTTATGTAATATATAATTAACTATGTGTAGAGAAAGCGTCTTGGTTTCACTTATCAATACAAACTGGTATATATAATAACGAAAAATGGTATATAAGGGGAAGATATATTCCTAAAATATAGTATCAGTTCAGTTTCAGATTCAATTTGTCTGTAATTTCAGATGGGTCATATTCAAGTGCTTCTATACTTTGTGACTGGTGCGTCAGCATTTGCAGCAATGACAGCGATTTTGGCAACAATCCATGTTATGAGTGATATTAGCTCATTCCAAGATGAGATTATTGAGGATCTCGCTAATTTCAAGGTACATGCTGATGATGCTTGGGAAGTGATGTTGCAGAATGGGAAATCTTCTGGATTTGGATTTGATCAACTTACTGGGAGAGTGAAGAGACAGTATGCTGAGGCTGGTGGAGCTGGAGGTGGAGGAGGAGGTTGTCAATGTGGACCTGCTGCTACTGGATGTCCAGCTGGACCACCTGGACCTGCTGGACAACCAGGAGCTGATGGAGAGCCGGGACAAGCTGGAAAGGATGGAGGTGCTGGATCTGCTGGAGTTGCTGAACAACATTCTGCCACTGCGCAATGTATCACTTGCCCAGCTGGACCGCCAGGACCTCCAGGATCTAATGGACCTGATGGACCAGCAGGACCTTCTGGAAATCCAGGAGCTGATGGACAGGGAGGAAGTGCTGGAACCCCAGGACCTCCAGGCCCACCAGGTCCACCAGGAGGTGACGGATTCCCAGGAGCACCGGGAGGAGATGGAACACCAGGAGCGCCAGGAACCAAATCGACCAGCTCGCCAGGACCTGCTGGACCAGCCGGACCACCAGGACCACCAGGACCGGGAGGAGCACCAGGAGGAGGATCGGGAGCCGGAGCACCTGGACCAGCTGGACCACCAGGACCACCAGGAAACCCAGGAGGACCAGGAGGTGATGGACAACCGGGAGGTCCGGGAACCGACGGAGCACCAGGAAGCGATGCTGCTTATTGCCCATGTCCACCAAGAAGTGCTACTGTTGTTGTTGGAAGACGCCGTTTCTCAAACTAATTACGGTGTTGATTTAGAAAATACAATAAATAAATCTTTTTTGTACATTTTTATGTATCTTGTACTTTTTTAATTAAGTTCTGGTGGCTCCAAGTCCTGAATCTAACTTGTTCTTCTGGAACCTCGAGGTTTCCTTGTGACTCCTGTGATTCCTTGTGAATCCTTATGATGCTTCTCTGAATTCTGGTTCACTTGATGACACTATTCATGAGCTAATCGAATTTATACCTGATGCTCCTGAAGACATGAAGCCCAGATTTCAAACCTTGTGACATAGTTTTAGTGCTCCGGCTCTCAAATGATGCTCTTTGCTCTCGATTCTCTTCTAGATTCTGGTGAACCAAGTGATCTCACAACTTATGAGCTAGATGATTCTTTGATGCTCCAGATGATTCATGAGAGACCTGAACGTCTATTTGATACCTTATATACTTTTCCAGGATATCACTTTTTGACAGACTATTTTGTACTTCAGAACCTTGTATAAAAATCTCAACAACCTCATTTTGGCCTGCTCTGACGGAACCTAAGAGTTCCAAAACGGAACCTAATTGTTCCAAAACGGAACCTAAGTGTTCCAAAACGGAACCTAAGAGTTCAAAAACGGAACCTAATGGTTTCAAAACGGAACCTAAGAGTTCCAAAACGGAACCTAAGAGTTCAAAAACGGAACCTAATGGTTTCAAAACGGAACCTAAGAGTTCCAAAACGGAACCTAATTGTTCAAAAACGGAACCTAAGAGTTCCAAAATGGAACCTCAGAGTTCAAAAACGGAACCATAAACACGCGCTCTATACTGAAATTTTTGGCTCATTTTGATATCAGAATCGAGTTCTACCGGTCTACCAAAAATTTAGGTTCTTGAAAAACGAAACTACAGTAACCCGATAGCAGAAAATTTTCACTTCCTCATTCCCAATTAAAAGTATAACAGACAGTTCGAATTTAAAAGAAAACAGTTTCACTTTTTTGTCCTCCTATCTTAACACAAACTTGTATTTTGAGAAACTGGTAACTATGTGGAACAAGGAACTGAATAGTATAAAAGAAGAACATCAAGACCTCGTTCAGTATCAGTTCTTCTTTTTTAACTATATCATATAGTTAAGCATACTATCTTTAATTTCAGATGGGTCATATTCAAGTGCTTCTCTACTTTGTAACTGGTGCGTCAGCATTTGCAGCAATGACAGCGATTTTGGCAACAATCCATGTTATGAGTGATATTAGCTCATTCCAAGATGAGATTATTGAGGATCTCGCTAATTTCAAGGTACATGCTGATGATGCTTGGAAGGTTATGGTTCAGAAGGATAATTTGGCTGGATTCCGATTTGATGGAAGAGTTAAGAGACAATATGTTGAGGGAGGAGGTGCTAGTGTTGGAGGAGGTGGAGGTGGAGGTTGCGCTTGCGCAGCTGCTGCGTCTGGATGTCCAGCAGGACCACCAGGACCTCCAGGTCAAGATGGAGCACCAGGAGCGCCTGGAGAGGCTGGACAAGATGGAAATGCTGGAGGAGCGGGAACTGCTGAACAACATGCTGCTACTGCTCAATGTATCACTTGCCCAGCTGGACCGCCAGGACCTCCAGGACCTAGTGGACCAGATGGACCAGCCGGACCTTCTGGAAACCCAGGAGCTGATGGACAGGGAGGAAGTGCGGGTACTCCAGGACCAGCAGGACCTGCAGGAGCTCCAGGAGCTGATGGAAATCCAGGAGCACCGGGAGGAGATGGCACACCAGGAGCGCCAGGAACCAAATCGACCAGCTCGCCAGGACCTGCTGGACCAGCCGGACCACCAGGACCACCAGGACCGGGAGGAGCACCAGGAGGAGGATCGGGAGCCGGAGCACCTGGACCAGCTGGACCACCAGGACCACCAGGAAACCCAGGAGGACCAGGAGGTGATGGACAACCGGGAGGTCCGGGAACCGACGGAGCACCAGGAAGCGATGCTGCTTATTGTCCATGTCCACCAAGAAGTGCAAATGTTGTTGTTGGAAGACGCCGTTTCTCAAACTAATTACGGTGTTGTGAAAATTCAGAAAATACAATGAATACATTTTTTTTGTGCATACATATCAGAGTTGGGCGGAAGTCATTTTTTGAAAAGTCGGAATTCGGAAGTCGGAATCAAAATTTTCACTTCCGGAAGTCGGAAGTCGGAAGTCAGAAGCTCTAAAAACGTGCGGAAGTCGGAAGTCGGAATTCCGCCCAACTCTGATACATATATGTATCTTGTAATTTTTTAGGAGCTCTGGTGACTCTTGTGAATCCTTCTGATGCTTCTCTGAATTCTGATGCTCATGATGATTCTATTTATGAGCTAAGATAGTTCATGTGATCCCGTAATTTAGTGCTTCGGCTCACAAACAACCTCCTGATGCTCTTCTAGATTCTGGCGAACCTGATGATCTGACAACTTTTGAGCTAGATGATTCTATGTTCGATGCTCCAAATGATTCAAAACATACTTGGAGATATCATATATATCATATATACTCTTGTCACAATCTTGTCTAGTCCTTGTGCTTCTGGAGTTCTCGATGGAGCACACATGGCTCCTTCCAACTAGCCTCTGGTGCTTTTCTACTTTCCCTCAAGAGTACCCCTGTCAATCAATATTCCACGTTCTAAACTGAAACTACTGTAGGGGTGCAGTAACCCCTAGTTACATACCAAAGATCCCTCCTTTAAAAAAAGCCCCGATCAAATAATTATCGACCAAACTACAAAACAAATTCCCTATAATTCATAAGGTGATAATAACTGGTTTGTTTTCTGACACGAGTTCTGTTTAGTGCATACATAATATCTATGTGTATATTTTGTGTCTAATAACCTATTTTTGGTGCTTAGGAGTACTGTACTTTTAATTTACCCAAAAATTTCGACATTTTTTTGTTTTTGAAGTTATCACATTACCTTTTTTTTTCCTTGTGAATCTAAGCACAAATATGGTTTTCAGAATCTAGAATCCAAAATGTATAAAAATATCAAAATGTAGTAGAACTACAAAATAATCACATAAACAAAAATAATAATATTGAAAGTACATGGTCATTTTCATTAGAGAATATGTGCCAAAAATATCCAGAGAGCAAAAAGAAAATAATGAAAGTTTTTATTTCTTGGGACAGAAAAAAAGAGAAAACATCGTGTTTAGTTTGAGAAACGACGTCTTCCGGCGGCAACAGTAGCACTTCTTGGTGGACATGGGCAATAAGCAGCATCGCTTCCTGGTGCTCCGTCGGTTCCCGGACCTCCCGGTTGTCGCTACATCGAGAACTCCAGAAGCACAAGGACTAGACAAGATTGTGACAAGAGTATATATGATATATATGATATCTCCAAGTATGTTTTGAATCATTTGGAGCATCGAACATAGAATCATCTAGCTCAAAAGTTGTCAGATCATCAGGTTCGCCAGAATCTAGAAGAGCATCAGGAGGTTGTTTGTGAGCCGGAGCACTAAATTACGGGATCACATGAACTATCTTAGCTCATAAATAGAATCATCATGCGCATCAGAATTCAGAGAAGCATCAGAAGGATTCACAAGAGTCACCAGAGCTCGTAAAAAATTACAAGATACATATATGTATCAGAGTTGGGCGGAATTCCGACTTCCGACTTCCGACTTCCGCACGTTTTTAGAGCTTCCGACTTCCGACTTCCGGAAGTGAAAATTTTGATTCCGACTTCCGACTTTTTATGTTCAGTCCAATGATCGGATGTCGGCTCATCTAATAGTAAAAAAACACTATTTTTCCATCGCAAAATCAGTTTTCCGTATTTTTTTCTCAATTTTTGTTCAGTTTATCTAATTTTTACAAACAAAAATGTGTTTCGGACGGAAAAATAAACACCAAAAGCACTCCCGACTTCCGACTTCCGAATTCCGACTTCCGACTTCCGGAAAACAAATTTTGATTCCGACTTCCGACTTTTCAAAAAATGACTTCCGCCCAACTCTGATATGTATGCACAAAAAAAATGTATTCATTGTATTTTCTGTGAATTTTCACAACACCGTAATTAGTTTGAGAAACGGCGTCTTCCAACAACAACAGTTGCACTTCTTGGTGGACATGGGCAATAGGCAGCATCGCTTCCTGGTGCTCCGTCGGTTCCCGGACCTCCCGGTTGTCCATCACCTCCTGGTCCTCCTGGGCTTCCTGGTGGTCCTGGTGGTCCAGCTGGTCCAGGTGCTCCGGCTCCCGATCCTCCTCCTGGTGCTCCTCCCGGTCCTGGTGGTCCTGGTGGTCCCGCTGGTCCAGCAGGTCCTGGCGAGCTGGTCGATTTGGTTCCTGGCGCTCCTGGTGTTCCATCTCCTCCTGGTGATCCTGGATTTCCATCAGCTCCTGGAGCTCCTGCAGGTCCTGCTGGTCCTGGAGTACCCGCACTTCCTCCCTGTCCATCAGCTCCTGGATTTCCAGAAGGTCCTGCTGGTCCATCAGGTCCATTAGGTCCTGGAGGTCCTGGCGGTCCAGCTGGGCAAGTGATACATTGCGCAGTGGCAGCATGTTGTTCAGCAACTCCAGCAGATCCAGCACCTCCATCCTTTCCAGCTTGTCCTGGCTCTCCATCAGCTCCTGGTTCTCCAGCAGGTCCAGGTGGCCCAGCTGGACATCCAGTAGCAGCAGGTCCACATTGGCAACCTCCTCCTCCACCTCCAGCTCCACTAGCCTCAGCATACTGTCTCTTCACTCTCCCAGTAAGTTGATCAAATCGGAATCCAGATGATTTCCCATTTTGAACCATCACCTTCCAAGCATCATCAGCATGTACCTTGAAATTAGCGAGATCCTCAATAATCTCATCTTGGAATGAGCTAATATCACTCATAACATGGATTGTGGCCAGAATCGCTGTCATTGCTGCGAATGCTGATGCACCAGTCACAAAGTATAGAAGCCCTTGAATATGACCCATCTGAAATTAAAGACAAATTGAATCTGAAACTGAACTGATACTATATTTTAGGAATATATCTTCCCCTTATATACCATTTTTCGTTACTATATATACCAGTTTGTATTGATAAGTGAAACCAAGACGCTTTCTCTACACATAGTTAATTATATATTACACAGATATCAATATAATTTCAGGTTCCCCCTTCAAATATGTGCTCTCATATCCGGAAATGTTCCAATTCCAAATGGTGAGTAGACCACCTATACATGTATATATCATGCTTTACTATTTTCGAGATAATTAGATTAGACCTACCCCTATGTACATCACAGATCTGCCCTTTTTATTTGTCTCTTTCCTCATATCATGAAGGACGTTTTAATTGTTGTGCTCGTCATTTTTTTCTTTACCTACTTGTCAATAAGATTAATTAACCTCAAGGGGGAGGGATATATATATATATATATATATATATCTCTTTATGAAAAAGAGCTCAGTTATTTTCAGAAGTCAAACATGATCGAGACGGGATTTATTCATCATTGGCTTCCACATATCTTCGGCAACCTCAGCTATATTTCAAATGGCTTGTTTATATATATTTGCTTGAATTGCACAAGGAGAAGTATGGGTGCCTATAAGTATATGTTGGTGATGTTTGGCTTGTTTGACATTGCCTATTCAACAGTGGATATGGCCGTTTCGATGGGTTCGCATAGTGAGGGCAACACGTTTTGTCTATTCATTAGTGATGGACCTTTTGTGGATGTGAGTGCGGATTTTGGGAGGGAAAAAATCGATAATTTCCAAGTTGAGTCATGTGATTTGAAAAAACTGGCATCATTATTTGAATTCCCGAGAGTGGGCGTTAAAAACTTGTTTTTGAGAAAAAAAATCAGAAAATCACAAATATGAATTTGAATTTGAAACTAAAATCAACATCTGAAATTCAGAAAAATGAGGAACTACAATTCAGAATACAAAAAAAAATGGACGACTAGATCTGAGAAAACTAAAATGATTCAAAAAAAAGGAATCGGACTCCAGAATCTAGAGAATGGGCTTCATGATCCAGGATCCTATAAACTGGTTTCAGAGTCCAGAGAATGGGCTTCCGAATTTAGAATTCTAGGAAGAGGCTTCAGACTCCAGATATCTAAAAATAGGCTTCTGAATCTAGAATCCGAAAAATTGGCTTCAGAATCCAGAATCCAAAAAATAGCCCACATAATTCTGAATCCAGAGTATGGCCTTCGGAATCCAGAATTCAAAAAATGAGCCACTGATTTCTGAATTCACAATATGGCTTTCAGAATCTAGAATCCAAAAAATGAGCCACAGAATTTCTGAATTCACAATATGGTCTTCAGAATCCAGGATCCAGAGAATGGGCTACATAATTCAGAATACAGAAAATAAACTTCAAAAGTAGGATTCATCAAATAGGCTTCAGAACCAAGAAATCAAAAAATGGGATTCAGAATCCGAAATCTAAAAACTAGGCTCTAGGATCCAGAATCTGAAACAGGGGCTCTGAAAATCAGAGTCCTCAATCCTTGAATCCTTGATTCTTTGAATCCTTGAATCCAGAATTCAAAACTCAGAATCCAAAAAAATGGAATACAGAATCCGGAATCCTATACTCTCCACCCTGAGTTCTAAATCATGAATCCTGAATCCAAACCCCAGAAACCCCAATCCTTTCCAGGAAGTCGAGATGGGTTTTACCGCTCTCTGCATCCGTTGCATGTTCTTCTCCCTGAGCTACGGTGTGCTCGAGGTCCATTTCATCTACCGTTACATTGCCCTCGTCAAACCCTACTGGCTGATACTGTTTACCGATCCAAAATATGTCATCGTCCTGATTCTCGCCGTCTTCACCCAAGGATTCATCTGGTTCTGCGCCGTTTTCATCTTCCTCAAAGGTGACGATGAAATGCGTTCATACTTGGAAGAACCCTTTCGAAGAACTTACAACGTGGATGTCTACAAAATTGCGATTCTGGGAAGCACGTATTGGGGAGCATCGACGGCTCTAATTGTTAGAACCTCCACTGGGATTATCATTATTTCAATAATCTCCTGTTTTACCATCTTTTTTTGTATATGGATTGGATGGACGGTGAGTGAGAGCAGAAATTTTCGCATTGCGAGTCGTATTCGGCAAAAATTGATACCAGGATGTTGATCAGCGTTCAAAAATCTATCGAATGATATATTTCTCTTCAAAAATCTCCGGAAATATAGATTTGGGACTGCTTAGCGCTAAGCAGTCCCAAAAGTGGGCGTGACTTATTTTGGGTCTGCTTAGCGCTAAGCAGACCCAAATGCAGAGACGCAGAGAAATAGAAATTTGGGACTGCTTAGAGCTAAGCAGACCCAAATGAAGAGACGCAGAGAATTAAAGTTTTGGGACTGCTTAGCTTTGGGACTGCTTAGCGCTAAGCAGTCCCAAATGAAGAGACGCAGAGAAATAGCTATTTGGGACTGCTTAGCGCTAAGCAGCCTTAAAGTGGGCGTGGCCTATTTTGGGACTGCTTAGAGCTAAGCAGACCCAAAAAAAAGGATGTAGAAAATCAATAAATTGTGTCTGGTTAGCATCAAAATTTGTGTACATACCAAATCGACCCTCCTGATCACGATCCTGGTGTCCAAATTTGTCACAAACATTTTAGAAAAAAGTTAGGAGTTTTTTGAGCTCTAGAGATTAGAGTTAGCTCTAATCTCTAGAGCTCAAAAAAAAACCAAATTTGAAAACAAAAGAGTTATGTATTTAGATCCACAAAAAACTGGCTGTAATTCAAATGAGTGCGACGACGAAACGAATGCACCGAAATCTCCTAATCTCCCTGGCAGTTCAAACATTCATCCCATTTGCCATTAGCTATCTACCATGTGTACTAACCTGGACAGTACCTCTTCTTCACATTGACTCCAAAACGTAGGCTCTTTGACTCTTTAGGTACCACCTGAACTCTGATTTCCAGGTTGAACAACTACGCGGCGATGGCTGTATCGATTTTCCCGTTCATCGATCCATTGGCCATTATTTTCTTGCTCCCCGAGTTCCGGCAGACGCTATTCAATTTGATCCAATTTTGGAAGAAACATGAGAGAATTTCACCCGAGCAATCATCATCAAGAAATCTTTGAATTTTTGAATAAATATTTTTTTTAAAATTAAATTTTGGTTATGAACGTGTTGATGAACTTTTCACGTGGGATATATAGTCATTTTTAGAAAAAACCGGATTTTCGAGGCAAAAAAGATGAAGTTGAGCGGAGTGATAAGATTCGGTGAGTAGAACCCGTAAGAAAAGTTAACTTAGGAAATCCTAACTTTTTTCTAAATTTTTTGTGAGAAAATTGGACACCAGAATCGTGATCAGGAGGGTCGATTTGGTGTGTACACAATTTTTGGTGCTAAGCAGACACAATATATTGATTTTCAACATCCTTTTTATTTGGGTTTGCTTCGCGCTAAGCAGACTCAAATCTATGTTTCTCTACGTCTCTTCTTTTGGGACTGCTTAGCTCTAAGCAGACCCAAAATAAGCTCCGCCCACTTTTGGGACTGCTTAACTCTAAGCAGACCCAAATCTTCATTTCTGAAGATTTTTGAAGAGAAATATATCATTCGATAGATTTTTGCACGCTGATCAACATCCCGTGATCCATTTCCGTCAAAAACAATTCGCCCTAAAACTGGCGCCAAAATTCGGATTTTTGTCACCCAAAAATGTGTTCTCTGATTTCAAAACACCTGACTTCCCCCCAAAAGATCAATGAAACATCATAAAGATAAGAGAACCTCTTTCTCCCATTTTATTCATTTTTTTCTTTGGATGAAAAACTAAAGTTTATATAAAACTTGTTATTTTTAAGAGGAGAAAATACATTTTTTCACATTTTTTCGCATTTTTTTTTGAACCAAAAAAGTCTTTGATCTTGAGCATGCAAAAAAAGAAAAGCAAAAGCTTTCTTCGTCATGAAAAAAAGTCGAAATAGCATGTCATTTTGAGAGAGTGCCAGAGAAAAATGAGCACATGAGTAGAGAAGGAAAAAAAACTACTTTGTATTTTGTTGGATTTTTGCCAAAAATGTGGCTAGTTGATCAAAATTGACATATTGATAAGAATAGAGAGAAGGGTCTTCTCTTGTTCGGGGAATACCTTTTCTCTTTCTCTCCCTTGACACCTGTTTCATTCTTTTTCTTCGTTTTTTTGAAGGTTTTTATTGATCAGCAGTGTGATTTTCAGTGAATCGAAATTCGCCGCTGAAAATGTCGCAAACACCGGCGAGCCCGATTGAAATTTATCGACGATGTTCGACGATGAGCGATGGGGGTGAGTTATGGGGCCTTAGATATCACTATTTTCAGCACAGAATTTGAAAAATACCTATCTGAAAATGATAAAATTCACTAGATTTGGGTCTATTTACACATTGGGTCAGATTTTGGACAAAAATTGATATTGGAAATTGACTTGGCCCATATTTTTAAAAAATTTTCAGACTTTTTTTTTAGCTTCGGAGTTTTTAATGAATGATAAGTTATCTTTTCTGAAATATTTGTAAGACATTTGGACACCAGGATCGTGATCAGAAGGGTCGATTTAGTATGTATACAAATTTTGGTGCTAACAAGCAGACACAATATATTAATTTTCTACTTCCTTCTTATTTGGGACTGCTTAGCTCTAAGCAGTCCCAAATCTATGTTTCTCTGCGTCTCTTCATTTGGGTCTGCTTAGCGCTAAGCAGTCCCAAATCTATGTTTTTCTGCATCTCCTCATTTGGGTCTGCTTAGCTCTAAGCAGTCCCAGAGCTAAGCAGTCCCAAATCTCTATTTCTCTGCGTCTCCTCATTTGGGTCTGCTTAGCTCTAAGCAGTCCCAGAGCTAAGCAGTCCCAAATCTCTATTTCTCTGCGTCTCCTCATTTGGGTCTGCTTAGCTCTAAGCAGTCCCAAATCTCTATTTCTCTGCGTCTCATCATTTGGGTCTGCTTAGCGCTAAGCAGTCCCAAATCTATGTTTCTCTGCGTCTCTTCATTTGGGTCTGCTTAGCTCTAAGCAGTCCCAAATCTCTCTTTCTCTGAGGTGAATTTTTTCAAGTTTTGAACACCCTGGGCTATCGAAAATAGGGCTGAATGCATTTTTTTAAAACAATTTTTGACTTCAGAATCGGATTCCACGTGTCTAAAAACCCCTGAAAACTTGTGATTCTTCAAAAATTCGCTAAAAAGCCACATTTCTTCAGCGTCTCCTCGCCGACCATCGATGACGTCACCAGTGACACGAAAACCATCGAAAATTCTCGACGAAAACCATCTTCCCAAGCAACTTCTCGTCCAACATCATCACGAAGATGGATCATTTATGCGAAATATATCAGCAACGGTTAGTCAAACACACACACAAACAACAACAAACATATGTTAGCCATTTCACCCTGGTTGTCTCGTAGCATCGGTGGTTCAGTGGTAGAATGCTCGCCTGCCACGCGGGCGGCCCGGGTTCGATTCCCGGTCGATGCAATTCTTTTTTTTTTTTTTTTTTTGACTTTCGCGTTGTTGCGGGTTCGATTTGAGTGCTATCTAGCAACCATTATGCGTGTCGTAAAAGCGCCATGTTTCTGGTAGACACGTGCAGTAAAAAAATCGTGTCTGCTGTTGCTGGTTTTATGACCTACAGTATACTCGTTTTGGGTGCGCATGATCTCTTGGCCGACGACGAAACCATTTTGATCATACGATCTTTTCTCGCCTCCAATAAAAAATCGCAATTTTCTTTGGTCTCAGACACAGTGAGAGACGCAGAGACGCAGAGAAAACAAAATTCGAAATTTTTCGCACGCGTTCAAACTCGCAACATATCAAAAAAAAAAACAGACGCTTATGCCCTCCTCCTCTTCGCGAGCGCGGTTCTTTGCAAAATGGGGCCCCCCAAAAGCGAGATAGTGCGCATTACGAGGAGAGGCGAGAGAAGTTTAGGGTGCAAACTGTCCACCTTGGCCCCGCCCACTTTTTCATATAAAAGTTTGCCGCATTTTCATAGTTTTTGCTTCTTCTGTAGAACAGAGAAATGGCAACTGCTGGTGTCCTCTACCCGATTTTTAATAGTGTCCCACTTTTTGTTGAGGACCCTTTAACTATTGCTAAAAGCTCGATTGAGGTTAGTTTTTGTTTTCATTAGAGCGCACTTGTTCATGTCTATGCGCCTTTAAAACAACCAATATGTATTTTTTAGGAACTTGTGCTTGAAGTTCAAGAAACCACTGCGAATGCCAAACATCTTGGACAACCATCAGCTTTGCCGGAATCAAGAGTTCTTGTTCTTTACACTGGAGGTACAATTGGCATGAAATCGACCGATGGAGGTAAGCATGCACTTTTATCGTACACTTTTTTGTGTTTTTTCTTTCTTTAAAAATACACTTACCATTGTTCGAGTCTATGTTTGCATAGTCACGTGAATAGAAGCTGTGAAAGCGGATTATAATGGGTAATTGAGACGGAAAACAAATATTAGTTCGGACAAATAGCAGAAAAACTTATGGTTTTTGAAAGGAACATGAGGAAATTTTGTTTTCGTGGCGAGACCAATGTGTGTGAGATAGTGTGCCTTGAAAAAATATTTTCATTTATTTTTCTTTTTTCCTACGAAAAGTTTGTTTTCAAGGTTTTACCGCAATTTTAGGGATTTTATAATGTTTTCCTAGTATGCTAAATTTAAGTTTTACTTTAAAGAACCTATTTTTTACAGAAAAATCATGAAAATTGACCTAAAACAGAGAGATTTTCGATTTTTAGCCTAAAATTAATTTTTTTGAAATTCATTTTTTTGCCAGTTTATTGCCCGGTTGCTGGATACTTACCGGATCACATTTTCAACTTTTATAAATTTTTTTGATCAAAATATCCCAAAATTGACCTAAAACAGAGAGATTTTCGATTTTTAGCCTAAAATTAATTTTTTAAATCAATTCTGTTTTTCAGTGTATTTCCTGGTTGCTGGATACTTACCGGATCACATTTTTAGCCTTTATGAAATCTCTTGATCACATTTTTACCTTTTATAAAGTTTTTTGATTAAAAAATCACCAAAATTGACCTAGAAAAGTGAAATTTTCGACTTTTTTTCCCAAATTTAATTTTTTCCAGTGTATTGCCCGGTTGCTGGATATTTGCCAGAAGTGATTCGTGATATCCCACCACTCAATGATCGGCAATATATCGAAACACACTATGCTACAGTCGCAGTCCGCCCGTATTCACTTCCACCAGTTCGACATATGAAGAAAAGAGTGGTTTATTGGGTTAGTTTCTTGATTTATTTTCAAAGTAGAATCTGAATCTTTTGCAGATCGTTGAGTATGAGCCACTGTTGGATTCTTGTGATATGACGTTTGACGATTGGATTCGAATTGCGTCGGATATCAAGAAAGCCTATCACAATTACGATGGATTTGTTGTTTTGCATGGAACGGACACTCTTGCCTACACTGCTAGCGCTCTCTCCTTCATGATGGAGAATCTTGGAAAACCTGTAATCATCACAGGAAGTCAAATCCCAGTCGCTGAAGTCAGATCGGATGGTATGGAGAATCTCATCGGCGCCTTGATCACAGCGGGAAACTTTGATATCCCAGAAGTTTGTGTGTATTTCAATAACAAATTGATGAGAGGAAATCGAACTGTTAAATTGGACAACTCGGCGTTGGAGGCGTTCGATAGCCCGAATATGCATCCATTGGCGAATATGGCGATTAATATCAAAGTGAGCTATGATTCGATTTTCCGGAGTGATAACATTGCCGCGTTTACTGTTCATGAGAATTTGTGTCGAGATGTTGGCATGCTCCGAATCTTTCCATCCATGACTATTGAATCGGTTAAAGCGTTCCTCGCCCCACCTACCAAAGGAGTAATTCTCCAAACTTTTGGCTCGGGCAACATGCCGACACGGAGATCTGACATTATTCAAGCGCTCAAAGAGGCGATTGAAAAAGGAACTATGGTTGTCAATTGCTCGCAGTGTTTAAAGGGACAGGTTGATGTGAATTATGCGACGGGAAAGATATTGTATGATATTGGTGTGATTCCGGGATCGGATATGACGTCGGAGGCGGCGATGGCGAAACTTTGCTATGTTTTGGGAAAGGATGAATGGGACTCGACGACGAAGAGAATGGTGAGAGTTTTTCTCAAGTTGAAAATCAGAAATTCACTGTTGAAATAATAAAATTTGCAAAAAAACACCAATTTCTCACTGAAAATGAAGAATTTTCCTTAAAAAATGGAACTTTTCAGAATTTCACTTTTTTCATTGAAAACGACGGAATTTAAACTTAAAATCGAGATTTTTGACGTTTTACTGCAAAAATCAGGTTAATTATGTGAAATTACACTTCTTTTTTCTCAATTGCTGATGGTTTTCAGCCAGGGTTTACCAAATTTTCAGCTTTTAAAGAAAAAAAACGCAATTTTCTTGAAAGAAGTAGTTTTCACCAATTTCATTCACCAAAACTGACTTTTTAAAAATTTGAAAGTTTAATCTTAAGTTTTTACTCTAAAAATGACGAAATTTTAGGCTAAATCAAAGATTTTCAAAATTACATGCTTCAAAACCTAAAAAAAATATATTCAAAACTTTAAATTTAATTTTTAACTCTAAATAAAACAAGTTTGTGCTACATTTAAGGAAATTTCTCCGCCGAAAATCGAAAAAAAAATTATTCCTGGAAAAATTTTATTGAACATAATTTTTACGACGAAAATCTGTCCCAACTGCGGAAAAATCGATTTCACCACGAAAAAAATGTTTTTGTTTCAGATGCTTCAAACCAACTTGCGTGGTGAGATGACTGTCGCCAATCAGGGTGCAATGAGAGAACTTGATATCAGTGAGTCCTCCCTCCATAAATCCTTCTCAAAGTACCCGTTTTCCAGTCCCACATATCGCCAAATGCCTTCGAGTCTCGTCGTCTCATGAAGTTCAACTTCTCCGTGATATTATTCTCCCGCCCCTCTTCTGCAATGCCGCCAAAACCAACGATCCAGAGCTCTTGAAATCGCTGAAAGGATCTGGTGTCAATTTCTCAGCGCCGGACTATAATTTGAGAACTGCGTTGCATGTTGCGGCGTCGAATGGAAATTTAGAAGCGGTCAATTATTTGCTCAAAATTGGCACCAATGTGCATTTGAAGTGAGTTTACATTCTCTTTCTGAAAATTCATAAAAATCTGTAATTTTCAGAGATATGTTTGGCTACAATGCGTTGGTTTGTGCGGTCAAAGCGAAGAATCTTGAATGTGTCCGAGCGATTCGGAATGCTGGTGGTTCTATTGATGCGTATGCGCAGAAAATTGGAGTGGAGTTGTGTTTGGCGGCAGCGCAAGGAGATATGGTTCTTCTTCAATGCTATGAAGCAGCTGGATGTCAGATGAATGAGCATGATTATGATAATCGGACTGCGTTGCATGTGGTAAGTTCTTATAATAGATTCTGTGAAAGATTCCGTGATTTGATAAAACAACAAACGAGATTCATTTTGTTTCTGAATTTTTTGCAGGATTCTGGAGAATTAGTGAAACTCCTGGACTCTCATAGAAGAAGACTGAGTTTAGGAGCTAACTGATTTGAAAATTAAATCAGAAATATGTTTGAAGAAATCTGTTTATTCTGAAATTGTATCTTAGAAGCCTGAAAAGTAATAGGCGAAAACCACCAGGCCTTTTTTCTAGATGTTGCCTCAAAAATTCAGATTCTGCTCCTGAAATCCTGGTTTTATCAGGAAAAGTATGAACCATCCAACTGAATTCCTATTCTAAATCTCATATTTTCAGGCTGTCTCCCAAAATCGACCCGAAATCGTAATCTACCTCCTTCAATGCGGTCTCAATCCACTTGAACTCGACGATTTTGGAACTACCCCATTATCTGAAGCGAAACGCAAGAAGTTGGAGAACATCGAAGCGATTCTGACCACTTTCAGTCCTCCGGTCAATGGAAATGAGGATATTTTCAAGTTTGAGTAGACTTTTAGAGCCCCTAGGTTCAATTTTATTGTTGTAAAATATGATGTTACGTGTACTAATTTTATATTGCATAATTTTTGTTGCCTTATCCTTTTTCTTGTCGAAAACAAATGAACATTAGATGGATTTAGACCAGAAATTCAATTTTCTTATAGTTAATCTTGTTTTTATTAGATTTATAGTTATTTTTATATTGTTCTTTGATTATATAGTGGTTTTCCTCGCTCACAATCAGTTTTCTATATTTTTTGTGATGCAGAAAAAACTTGTGATTTTTGCTGTGGTGGTTTGGATTACTGTATTTGGACAGGTTGGTTGAATTTCTTCATTTGGATCTGCTTAGCTCTAAGCAGTCCCAAAACAAACCCCGTCTCTTTTTGGGTCTGCTTAGCGCTAAGCAGTCCCAAAATCAGCCACGCCCACTTTTGGGACTGCTTAGCTCTAAGCAGTCCAATTCTCTTTCTCTGCGTCTCTTCATTTGGGTCTGCTAAGCGCTAAGCAGTCCCAATTCTCTGTTTTTCTGCGTCTCTTCATTTGGGTCTGCTTAACTCTAACCAGTCCCAATTCTTTGTTTCTCTGCGTCTCTTCATTTGGGTCTGCTTAACTCTAAGCAGTCCCAAAATCAGCCACGCCCACTTTTGAGACTGCTTAGCTAAGCAGTCCCAAATCTCTATTTCTCTGCGTCTCTTCGCTTGGGTCTGCTTAACTCTAAGCAGTCCCAAAATCAGCCACGTCCACTTTTGGGTCTGCTTAGCGGTAAGCAGTCCCATGTGTCTCTTTCTCTGCGCCTCTTCATTTGGGTCTGCTTAACTCTAAGCAGTCTCAAAATAAGCCACGCCCACTTTTGGGTCTGCTTAGCGCTAAGCAGTCCCAAATTTCTATTTCTTGCGATTTTTGCCGAAAAATATATGAATCGATAGATTTTGACATGCTGATCAACATGTCGTAATCAGTTTTCGCCAAATACGATTCGGAATCTCTATCTTCATCCCAACCCTTTTCCAGAACTGCACCTGGTCGACCTGGTCGTCCTGGTCATCTTGCAACGACACTTGCGGCTTTTGTGGTGTCGAAAAACGCTCAAGAACCTGTAACATCACCGGCACCGGAACCTGCGCGTGCTCCGGGTAAAAGTGTACTGTAGCTTGGGCCTAAGACTACTGTAACTGTTCCAGAAACTCGACCGATTCTCAAGTTTGCAACCCAGCGGTGTGCACATATCCTCGAACAACTTGTTGTCAAGGACAACCAGCGTCAGTCAGCGGACTTTTTGAGTGCAGTACGAATAGTACCAAAAAATAATCGATAATTTTTTCTTCAATGTACTGTGAAAGACCCATAATATATAAACATGAATGAATAAATTAAAAGCTACAGTAATCCTTAGGCACATTGAAACATGCCGTCAACAGAAGCCGGCGAGCCACTACAACAACTGCTCGAACGCGGATATTTGCACACGGCGGGCGAGCAAACTTGTTGCGCAGACGAGTCGCCGTCACATGTGCAAGCGGTTGAGGTGGAGCTGGCGGTTGTGGAGGTTGATGAGCTGGTGACACAGGTTCGGGTTTGTGATTGGGTGCCGCAATTGCCGCATGTGTCACTGCAAGTGGACCATTCACCCCAATCAGACCAGGCACAGGTCTAAAAATTTCAAAAAATTAGTTCCCACGCAAAGTGGTTTCAAAACTTGAGTGGTTCCAAAATTCAAGAAAAATGGAAAATATTTCTAATTAGAGGCACAAATTGAAAATAATTGACCTGATAGACTGGAAATCAACTCTAAATATTTTAAAGTCAAAAAATTGTAAAATCCACCGGGCTTTTTGAACCTGATGTCCTATAGCTGAAAATTGGTTCCAAAAAAACCACGTGGCTCGTGAAAATGGTTAACATTTTTCAGAATCGAAGAAAAATAGGGAAAATTAGAAATTTTGGACCTTAAAATCTAAAAATCAACTCTTAATATTGCAAATTTCAGAGAATGGCTAAAATTTGCAAGACTTCAGAATATCTATAAATTAGAGCCATAAATTTAAAAATCAATAATCCAATTAAATGCTCACAAAAAAGGTTCCAAAACTTGAGAATTCAAGAAAAATGGATAGAATTAGAGAAATCTTGAACCGTAAAATTCAAAAATCGGCACGAAACTATGTGAAAATTCAGAAATTCATGAAAAATTGGAAATTCAAGAGCTGAAAATCAGGCCAAGTTGAAATTCATCTTTTTTTTAGTAATCAGGGTCTGAAATTTTGATCCAGCAACTTCAAATTCCCAATTTTTCCATGTAAATCTGAATTTTCACGTAGTCGCTCACAAAGTGATCTAATTTGAGAACCCCCAAAAATTGCACCAAACTTGTCGCCAAAAATACATACCTGTGAATCAACCAAATTCGCCACCAACATCAAAACCACAAGAACACAGCTAACAAAACGCGAATTCGTCATCTAGATATGAACAAAACTGAATTCGATGACACTATTTATACGGATCATTGCATTTTTTTTGCAAAAATGCCCGAAAGGGGGTTGGGATTATAATAAGTAGGTGTTGGATTTTGAATGATGACGATATTTGTTTTTGACTCACTCATATTTTCTACTCATGATGTATGTTGTGTTGTGTGTGCACTGGATAATACCATCATAACAAGGTCGTTGGAACAAAACAAAAAGTGTAGGCTTCTTAGGGAGATTGGTCAACAACTTAGAAGTTTATGATATATATATAATGATAGTAACAAATACATGAATAACAAGAGAAAACAAGGAAAAAAGTGAAAACTGGTTAGACATCAGAATCATCGGTGTTCAGAAGCTTGCTCATATACGGTCCATCTAGCTCGTAGCCGAGTTTTCTGGAAAACATTTATTATTTTTATGAGTTTTGAGAAGGGTGGATCAGATTGCTAACAATTTATCTCATTAAAAATTAGGTTAAGATAAATCTGAAACAGTGAAA
This sequence comes from Caenorhabditis sp. 38 MB-2015, assembly GCA_900536415.3. Classification (NCBI taxonomy): domain Eukaryota; kingdom Metazoa; phylum Nematoda; class Chromadorea; order Rhabditida; family Rhabditidae; genus Caenorhabditis; species Caenorhabditis quiockensis. Next base: position 21,857 of record LR552398.1, read on the forward strand.
ACTATGAATTTCAGTGGAGCATGTTTTATCGATCAATTTTTGAACTGGATGCTCGAATTTTATGGACTTAAAATTGCGCAAAAACTCAAAATCATTTTTTTTTTCTTGAAAAATGGGTCACTTTCGTATCTGAAACACTTGACTTTTGGGCTAGAATTACAGATTCTACATATTTTTTTAAAGAAATGTTGAGGAAATGCATTGTTTCTTTTAAAATCAGCCATTTCTTTAAAACATCTGAGATTTTTCATTGAATTTGTGCAAAAATTACACTAATTCTTCATTTGAAGTAACCTAAAATAAAGTTTTTAGTCATATTTATGCGGGATATTTCAAAACTTTGCTGAATTTTTGAGTAGAATTACAGAGTTTCCAGATATCTTGAAACTTTTTCCAGATTTTTCGAAAGCTTTTTGGGATTATTAGCGAAATGAAAAAACTACAAATCAAGTTAAGGAACATCTGAAATAGTAAAATCTAAAAATCTCAATGGAGCACACTTTATTGACCAACTTTCGGCTCAAAAGTTGATTTTTTAATTTGAGCGCTCTAATTTTATGGTGAAATCGGGCAACTTTGGAAGATTTTTTGTACAATAACGTATTTTTGCCGAAAAAATGACCTTTTTAAAGTCGATTATTTCTGAATTTCACCGAGTTTCAGGCTAGAACTACAGACTTAACATATTTTCAAGTATTTTGTCAAATTTTGAGACATCCGAGTCCCATTTAGAAATACTTTTCATCTAGTTAAGAATCTCCTAATTTTATTCCAATCTGATAATTTTAAAGCTGGATTTCTAATTTTTTTTTTGAAATTTTACTGAAATTCGATGTAGACACTAAGGTACTGTTGTTTCTATTACTTTGGAGCATTTTTTTAGTTTCTGAAAACGTGAACTGTAGTTTTTTAGCTGAAAATTCGATTTTTACTGGAATTTTGACTGAAACCCGATTCAGAGGAAGAATCGGTCAAAAGTACTCAATTAATCTCCAAAATAACTATTTTGGATGATATATTAGCCAAAATTCAATCGGTAACACGCGCTCTATTGACAATGTCGTATAATTTCGGTTTCTAATTCTACGGGTCAAATAACCTCAATCAAAAATCACATTTTCTCTATGAAAAATTCCGGCTTTTTGAATTTTTGATGCTGAAATTCAATGGCAGCGATTGAATTTCAGCTAATAAACTATTTAAAAAAGCCTACCTATAATAATCCCTTGTACCAACACCCGAAATAACCGCAATCTTATCCGATCCATGCTCTTCTTTCGCAATCCTAGCAGCTTCTTCCATCAACAATTGTCCATATCCTTGATGCTGGAATTTTCTCGGGTCTCGATCCGCCACCGACACAACCGATCCATAAACATGCAACTCTCTGACAACCGACACATTTCCTTTCAATTCAGGTCGATGCGCCTTGTCGGTGATTTTGCGGAGACGAAGAAGACCAATGAGAATATCGTTTTTGGGGTCCTCGTAGGAGATGAACGTCTCCCATCCGCCGTTGGCCACATAATCGCGTCGAATGAGCTCCACATCTTCTGGGCGTACTTTGTTGTGAATCTCCTGGATGCCAACTTCGCGCGTTCGCACATCACGACACTTCAACCCCAACTCTTTCATCTTAGCCATCGCATGCTCGCGCAAATTCCCGTGCTCCACACCCGACGACACCAATGGCATCGGAATGTCGCGTTGAACTCGATAGACGCGCGTCCACGGTGGGACTAGCGACAGAATGGTGGCGATGAGATCGACGAGCACCGATGGGGGGTAACTTTGATAGCGACCCGTTTTCCAGAGCTCGTAGAGTCCGGTGCCTCGGATGACCAGCGTTGGATAGAGTTTTAGGCCGTCGGGACGGAATTGGGGGCTTTCGAAGAGCTCCAGGAATTGCTCTTTGTCACGTTCGAGTCCGACGTTGGGCAAATCGGGCATCATGTGAATGACGACTTTGTAACCGGTGTCTTTTGACATGTGGAATGTTTCACACACGGATTTCACCTGCAAATATGCATTTTTATTCTTGAGCCTATAAAATTTCAAGACAGCACCAAAACTTCAAATTAACCTTAATTGTAAATAGAGAATGTGAAACGTATTTTTTCTGGATTTTTAAACTTGCTCTTCTTTGCAAAAAAAAAATCGATAAATGTGATTTTTGGCACCTTAAAATTGAGCTATATCTTTGTAAATTGGAAAAAAAATGTCTTCAAGCCACCAAAAGTGAAAAATGGTGATTTTGGAGCCGAAATCTATGGGATGTTGCCAATTTTTGGCGCCATAATTCCAAACTCGCATGTTTCTGGGTTTTATAGCTTGGAAAAATGTTGTTGATTGTAAGCAATAGTTCATATTTCAATTAAATGTTAGTAGAGAATCAGAAACGTAATTTTTACTGGGTTTTTATATCCATTTTTGATAGATTCTGGTTGTTTGAATTGTAATTTTCAGTTAAGAATTGACGTTAAAAATTAAAATTCAAAATTTTCTTGCCAGAAACGTAAAGTTTAGCGCTATGAGTCCACAAGGAAGTTGAAAATTTGATTTTTGAGCAGAAAAATGCAAAAAGCTACCCTCAACGGTTTAAATTCTGAAGTTTGGCTTTATAAATTTAAAATAAGTCTAATAAATTTCACTTGAGCGTCAAAAAGTCTTCTACGCAATATTTTTAAACTTCATATCCTCATTTTTAAGCGAAAAAAAGGAAAATTCAGAAATAAATTTCGGATCTTATTTATTGTGTAGGTAAGATTTTTTTTTAAACTTGTTTTTGTTTTCAAAATCTATTCGAACTTTTCAAATCACAGTTTTGAACCGAAAAATGAACAATTATCACGACAAATCTCTAATTCTTCGCTTTAAAAATAGAAATAAGAGTTTGAATTTTCTATTTTATTACCTAATAAACAAAAAATACTCATACTTAGGTAAAAATTGTGAATTTCGCAAAATTCAGCTGAAAATTTTTTTGAAATTTACAAAAATAAAAAGATCCCCCCTATGGTGCGTAAAAAAATAGGTTCTAGACCACATTTGATCACTGAAAGGGCCATGAAAACTCTTATTAAACCAACTTTTGAGTAATAAACTGTGGTAAATCAGGTTTTCTCGCTCATGGTCCTATTGTTGTGTCCCCCGAATCACATTTTAGCACACAAATTATCCAGAAAAGTTGGAATCCCTACAGGTGGTGCCCCTTTTTATGTATGTTCAAAAATAGTTTTTGTAAATTTTGTTTTTAAAAACCTATTTAATTTTGAACTTTTTGCATCAAAAATACAAGTTTTAAATTGCTTCTCCTGGCATACAAAAACCAATTTGAAACGTAATTTTTCCTGAATTTTTTGCCGCCAATTTTTTTTGTTAAATCTCACCGTATGTCCTCGATTTGTATCTCTTGCCACATCTTCATAAGTCGATTGGACACCAATTTCCAATCTTGTGCAACCATACAACAACATATCATTCAAATGTCTTGGGAGGCAATAATCCGGTCGAGTTTCGATCGTAATTCCGATACATTTCATTTTGCTCCTTTCCGAATATGCAACAGCCTCTTCAACTGAAGCAGAAGTATGTCCACTTAACGCGTCGTGCAAGTTTCGAATGAAGAAATCGCGATAATCTTCGGGAAGTGACATAAAAGTACCGCCCATCACAATAAATTCCACTTTATCCACTGAATGTCCAAGTTGAATGAGCTGGTTCAATCTTCCGCGCGTTTGCAAATACGGATTATATCTGGCTCGAATGGCTCGCATACTCGTCGGCTCGTATCCCGTATAACTTTGCGTCGAATACTCGAAATCGGAGTCCGGTCCACCGGGGCAATACACGCAAATATTTCCGGTGAAATTGATATGGGGGCAGCGATGCGGTTTGCTCATCACGGCGACGACGGCGATTCCCGACGCGGTTCGCACTGGTTTCGCTTTGAGTTTGGGGAGAAGGATGTCTTTGTAGTCGGGTGGGACGCCGGCGATAATGTCGACGAGTTTCGGTTGGAAACTGAGACCATTCTTTTGGGCGACCTGGAAATATTTCACTTTATCGGAATTTTTATCAAACTTTCTGGATTTTCTGTTTTTATTATCGAAAAGTCGTGGATTTCTTTGTAATCCCGAGGTTTCTGAAAAAATTTCGGGTTCTTAAAAAGCCTCAAATTTTAAAATATAATATTTTTCAACGATAAATTCTTGGCACGAAAATAGGTTTGAAGTTCTAGGGAGTCTCGTTTTTTGCAAAAAAAAAAAATTTGATTTTTCTTCAAAAATTACCAGTAAATTTAGAAAACTGGAATTAATCGGTTTTTTTGCTGTTATTATTATCGAAAAATCCTGGATTTCTTTGTAAACCCGAATTTTTCGATTAACTTCAGGTTTTTAAAAGCCTCAAATTTTAAAATTTAACATTTTAACGATAATTTCTAGCCACGAAAATAGTAAATTATTAAATTACAGCTTTAATTTCAGGTTATTTGAATACTGAAATTCTGAATATATGTTTTTAGAATTTATATTCCCTAATTTTGACACCCATATCAGCTTCATAAATTTTAAAATACAGTTCCGAAATCAGATAGGAAGGTTTTCTAATATTGGTACCTAATTTTAGCCACCTCAACTTCATTTTTTTTCGATGTGGATTTTGAAATTCGGTGCCTTTTTCTAGATAAAAAACGAAAATGTCTGGATCTGGATTTTTTCGAAAAAATTAAGTTGAAGTTTTAAAATATCTCGAACTCGAAAAAGTGTATTTCAAAAGTGAAACTGATTTTTCATTGATATAATATCCAAAATGTCGGAATTTCTTTGCTGACTTGGATTTTTCTAAATTCTAGCTCTATGAATCATTGCTTTAATTTCAGATTCAATGAATACTGAATATCCATTTTTTGAATTTGTATTCCTTAATTTTGACACCCATTTCAGCTTCATAAATTTCAAAATTCAGCTCCAGAATTAGATAGGAAGGTTATTGAATATTGGTACTTAATTTTAGCCAAGTCAATTTCGAATCCCTTAAATCTTGTGGATTTTGAAACTCAGCCCTCATTTTCTAGTCAACTAGTTTTTGAATTTTGACCTAAAATTAACTTTTTCACATTCTTGGATCATGAATTTCAAAAATTCGGCACCTTCCTAACTATTCTTGTACTCTGTCCCCTTTTTTGGAACTACATGATTTTTTTTCTAAATTGGCTTCAATTTCCAATTTTGCATTTTTCCAAATATAGGAGCTAATTTTGTGCTCCAAACTCCAAAAAAAAAAAACAAACCAAGCATTTCAATCGATTCAAATTCACATCCTTCTTCTGCTCATGCGCATCAACCAACAATCTAACAATCTCATTAACAGTTTGCGTAAGCAACGCTCGCTGCGTCACTTTTTCCTCCATCTGAAACATTGCTCATTTTTCGAGCTCTTTTTTTTTGCTTCAGAGAAAAGATAACATTTCAGGTGAAAGAATACCTGATTTTTTAAATAAAATTTAAAAAAAAAACAGGGAAAATGTGTATTGACAGAAACCAAACTATCAACGAGCGGGGAAGGGAATGTTGGCAAAAACGAGCAAATTATTTAAAGCTACCGGATAAAAAAAAGTGTCAGGTGATAATGATAATAATACCGAATATGCGTAAATATGAAAGGGGCAACAAAAATCGGTGAAATTCTGAAATATACATACATGAGTGAAAAAAAGAAGAGCAGACTAAATAATTTGGGGTAGGTTAATGATCCCAATTTGTGATAATTCGGTCATGTTGTTGAGAACAAAGTGGTCGAGGAGAAAGTGGAGCGCGTCGCGGATTTCGTTGAGTTGGCCTTTGAGAATTTCAATCGAGACTCTGAAAATGTTTATTTTTCTCAAATTTCCGATTTTTACTGAAATTAGCTGAAATTTTGAGAAAAGTAGATTTTTCAATCATTTCATGACTTTAATGGCACATTTTCGAAAGTAAAAACCGAAAATAAAATTTAATCTTTGAAAATTGCAGTTTTTCATCATATTCAGGCTGTAATTTCACGATTTTTACTGAAATTAGCTGAAATTTCGAAAAAGGTAGAATTTTACAATCATTTTATGACTTTAATGGCATATTTTACGAAAGTAAAAACTTAAATTACAGTTTTTAATCATTTTTAGACTGTAATTTCATGATTTTTACTGAAATTAGCTGAAATTTTGAGAAAAGTAGATTTTTCAATCATTTAATGACTTTAATGACATATTTTTTGAGATTAAAAATTTAAGTTCACAGTTTTTAACAATTTTCAGACTGTAATTTCACTATTTCTACTGAAATTAGCTGAAATTTCGAAAAAGGTAGAATTTTACAATCATTTTATGACTTTAATGACATATTTTACGAAAGTAAAAACTTAAATTACAGTTTTTAATCATTTTTAGACTGTAATTTCATGATTTTTACTGAAATTAGCTGAAATTTTGAGAAAAGTAGATTTTTCAATCATTTAATGACTTTAATGACATATTTTTTGAGATTAAAAATTTAAGTTCACAGTTTTTAACAATTTTCAGACTGTAATTTCACTATTTTTACTGAAATTAGCTGAAATTTTGAGAAAAGTAGATTTTTAAATTATTTCATGACTTTAATGGCATATTTTCGAAAGTAAAAACTGAAAATAAAATTTAATATTTGAAAATTTCAGTTTTAAATCATATTCAGACTGTGATTTCACGATTTTCACTGAAATTAGCTGAAATTTTGAGAAAAGTTGGTTATTTTCAGGCTGGAATTGTATGGTTTTTGTTTAAATTCGTAGTAGAACCTGTAAAAAGTACTACTTTCATAATTTTTAGGTAGAAATTTAATTATTAATTGCTGAAATTCAGACTAGAACTTGAGAATTAACAAATTTCGAGGATTTTCAACCTGAAACTTTATAATTTTTGCTTAAATTCGTAGTATAACTTGTAAAAAGTACTATTTTCACCATTTTCAGGTTCAAATTTCATTTAGAAGCTTTTTTCTAGATTTCTGACGAATAAACTATGACTTTGATATCAAAAGCGGGTTCTAAGTAGATTTCAGAACCTAATTTTCAGGATTATAAATCAGAAAGGCTGAAATTACATGGAGTGACACGAATCTTGTCAATTATCACTTGAAAAATCAGATTTAGGGTTTGAAATTTTGATAAAATCAAGAAATTCTTGCTTTTTTAATTAAAAATTCTGATTTTATAACGAATTTTCTAGAAAATTCAATCAACAAACAATTATTTAGTCCAAATATTCTTACATAACTAAATTTGCTATTGTTTATCCGGCGAGGTCAGAAGTCGCTTGAAAATGGGAAGAAACTGAAATTGGTTCGGATCGCGGGTAGATCAAAAATGTCTTGTAGCGACGAGGTGAGTGTGTAGTTCTTTTGGAGCAGAGACAAATCAATATATTCATTATACGTTGCTTTTTTTTGTTGTTTTTACCACAATGAAATCAGAAGAAAGTTGCTTTTTCGTAGTAAAATGTTAAAAAAAAAACATTTGTATGAAGGAAAATGCGGTTCATATTAAAATATTTTCAGAAACCAGTTTTCAATAATTTCACATGGTGAAAATTCATAAAAATGTCAAACAATCTAATCGGAACTGATTGAATGAATAACCATTTCAAATAGTTTTTCTGATAAAAAGTTAACAGTGCCTGAAATCGGTGATATCTACACATGTCGTTAACATGGGTTTGCACACTTCCGGCATTTAAATTCAGTTTTTCCTTCAAAAACGCGAAGCTTTGCTAAATTTATTATGTTGAAAACAAAAAAAGCAACGTATAATGAATATATTGATTTGTCTCTGCTCCAAAAGAACTACACACTCACCTCGTCGCTACAAGACATTTTTGATCTACCCGCGATCCGAACCAATTTCATTTTCTTCCCATTTTCAAGCGACTTCTGACCTCGCCGGATAAACAATAGAACCTTCTCAATAAGTTTAACTTTTGAAACAGAAAATTTTTGAAAATTCTCACCTTTTCTGATCTTCTCCCTCCGTTATATCAGTCATCGTCATTCTGACCACCGCCACCGGTTCATTATAATCAAATTCGAATGCTCGGCTAACAGCCAACTCCACAGCGATTTTCGATGTCAATTTATCTTTCAACTCTCCACGAAGTAGATCTCTTCGACGATTGCGGCGTCCAACCCAAGCGCGGCCAAAAATCACAAATGTGATACCAGTGGTATTGAAGAGGTTCTCCTCACTGGTTCCCTCATGCTCAGCACTGACATCGAATCGCAAAATCTCATTGAGAAGAATACAAAGTTCCGCAGATGTTTGAATTATATCGGGAAGTTCAATATCGAGCCGATTTTCAGACACACTCTCAACTCTGGAAGTTTTAATAATCTCCGCCGCCAATTTGTTGGTATCCGAAAGAGATGTGATTTGGAAATCCTTCTGTTTCATCAACAACAACGCATTTCTAATCAATAAATTGAAATGTTTCAGCTCGACCGGTGAGACACGCGACGAAATATTGTGGGTGGGGTCGAGTGGGTCCAGAATCATCATTGGCGTCAATTTCAGAGAATGACACATTGCAACGGTATTCCTGGAAAAAAATTTATTTTTTTTGTGCTTTTCCAGAGTTTTCCACTAGATTTTAATTAAATTTCAAGCTATTTTGGAAAAAAAAGCAGAATTTTCGAGCTAATTTTTCATAAAAATGACCACTCAGTAGTAAATTTTGAGAATATTGAGCTTTATGAAGGCGAAATTTAAAAAATTACAACTTTTTTGTTTATTTGAAACTTTGCTCTGCGTTTTTTGTAAACTTGGATAGTTTTCAGATTTTTAAAGAAAAAAATCGGTTTTCAATGATGTTGAACAACATCCCATTGTCAGAATTTTCAGAAAATTCTGAAAAAAAACCAAATTTTTCAAGGAAATTTTAATTTTTATAGTAAAATTTTGAGGTTTATGACGAAGTTTTAGAAATTACAACTTTTTTGTTTATTAAAAACTTTGCTTGGCGTTTTTTGTAAACTTGGATAGTTCTCAGCTTTTTAAAGAAAAAAAATCGTTTTTTAGAGACCTTGAGATGTTGAAATAGGTCCTATCGCTAGTTTTTCGTGAAATTTTTGAATCTATCAAATTTTATAGCAAATTCTGAACAATTTTAAGCTTTATGAAGAAATTTCGCAATATATTGTGACGAAATTCAAAAAAATTACAATTTTTTTTTAATTTGAAACTTTGCTCGGCGTTTTTTTTTTGTAAACTTGGATAAATAACATTGAAATAAGCCAAGTGAACTCTGATCAAAACAGTTTTCAGATTTAAAAAAAAATCGTTTCTCAGAGAACTTGATATGTTGAAAAAGTTCCCATTGTCAGATTTTTCAGAAAAGTTTGAAAAAATCAAATTTTGAGGAAACTTTAACTTTTATAGTAAAATTTTGGAGTTTGTGAGGAAGTTTTAGACATCACAACTCTTTTTTGGTTTATTTCAAACTTTGCTCGGCGTTTTTTGTAAACTTGGATAGTTTTCAGATTTTTCAAGAAAAAATAGTTTTTTAGAGAGCTTGGGACGCTGAACAAGATCTCATCGTCAGTTTTTAGAAAATTTTGAACAAATTAAATTTTTCATAGAATTTTTAACTTTTAAAGTAAAATTTTGAGGTTTATGACGAAATTTTAGAAATTACAACTTTTTTTTTTCGTTTATTCGAAACTTGGCTTGGCGTTTTTTGTAAACTTGGATAGTTTTCAGATTTTTAATGAAAAAAAAATCGTTTTTTATAGAACTTGAGATGTTGAACAAGATCCCATAGCCAGATTTTTCAGAAAAATTTCAGAAACTTTTGAATATATCAAATTTTTGAAGCAAAATTTGAACATTTTTTAGGTTTATGAAGAAATTTCGCAATATCTGGTGATGAATTTTCAAAAACTCACAATTTTTTTTGGTTTATTTGAAACTTTGCTCGGTGTTTTTTGTAAATTTGGATATTTGTCAGATTTTTAAAGAAAAAACTCGTTTTTAGAGATCTTGAGATGTTGAAAAAGGTCCCATCGCCAGATTGACATAAAAATTTCAGAAACTTTCGAATATGTCAAATTTTTAAAACAATTTTCAAACAATGTTAAGGTTTATTAAGAAGTTCAGCAATAACTGCTGATAAAAGCATAATTTTCGAACTTTGCTGGGCGTTTTTTTGTAACATTAAAATGTAGCAAAAAAAAAACAAAGATTTCTTGACTTAAAATGACTGAAAACAGTTTTTCTTTGAAGTTTTCCAAGTTCACGGTGGAATTTTACATTTTTCCACAAGATTTATCCAAAAAAACTTACTTCGACATCAAATTCGCATTATAAATTGCCGAATTATTATAATCAATCGCGGCTAAATGCTTGAAAAACTCGCGGAAGAAGTGGGTTATCGAAATGAACTTCTCATTGAAGTCGTACTCCTCCACACGACTTTCATGATCCTAGAAAAAACTACATTTTGCCGAATTTGGAGGTAAAAGACTTACCGAGTGTTGTTCAACCAATTTCCGTCCAAAGGCGGATTGCACAAAATGTATAACCAAGTGATTCATGACATATGAATTGAATCCTGGGATTGGTGTCAATCTCTCTTCTTTATAAGCTCCCGAGATTAATTTATTGCATTTTGCGAATTGTACAAAGTACAACATACATTTTCGTATATACTTATGTTCTGATTGATCCTTTAACATGAACAAGTCTAGGAGATTCGCTTTTTCAACACCTTTCTCATTGAAAAACGAAATATCTATTGATAAACTACAACCAGGGTCTTCTATATATGTCATGAGGATTAATGGACATCTAGCCTCGGTGATCGCCGCAAATCGATAGTTATCTTTCAACGATGGGACTGCTGACATGCATTTGCCGATGATAATCATCATGAAGCTCAGCCCATGCGTTCGGAATTCATTTTTATGCATCGGACGCACGAAAAAGTGCTCCGGCGGCTCGTGAGATAACTCATGTTTAGTTCGACAATATTTCAAATACTCGTCATCTTCGTCTTCCGGACTATCTGGGATAGTAACACAAATATCGATATCAGAAGAGGCTTGTCGACGTAAATCACTTGCGTAAGATCCGAAAACCGTTGCTTTACTTTTGTAAATTAGTCCTTCAAGGATTCTCAAAACAAAAACTTTGGATCGTCTTGCGATTTCTTCCTTCGCCGGATCGTTGAATCGCAAAATTTCAAGAACTAGGTCTAGCGAAGCGGTGTCACTTAAACGATATTGATCTTCTTTTCGGTTCTTTTGCATGGTTATCGACTGAAAAATCGAAATGAAATTTTGAAGAAGAAGAAAACTCACATCTCTGATTCTTATACCATTTGTCCCAATTAACGCGACTATGGTGAATTTCACATTATCCAATGAGAATCCCTTTTTCTCACTGTCAAGCTCCATTCTTAATGCTTCTTGCCGCGAAGCTGCTTTGAGCATGAGCACATTTTCTTCACCCGAATGGCAAGATTCAAACTGGAAGGAAAAAAAAATCAATTTTTCTTTTTTAAATTTTTAAAAAGAAAAACTTACACTTGTCAATCTATAGCCAACATCGCACAAATATTTCATGATAGGCTTGGGTTTCAGAATATCTCCCTCCCATCTTATTACAGTCATGTTCAACATGGTTTGGTCGTAGAGTGCGAATTTGGTGAAATCATTGACATCCGCTGGATTGTAGCTCAATTCTACTTCCATTATGGCATTTATCTGGAAAAAATTGAGATTTTTATTGATTTTAAGCATGGAAACATGGAAAACCATGATTTTTCGGAGAAAAAATAAAATTAAAAAAGAGGCTGCTAAATAATGGGCATGGGGAGTGTCGTTTCAATTTTTTGGGTGGTCTTACAAGAAAAACAGATTTGGGGCTGCTTAGAGTTAAGCAGACCCAAATGAAGAGACGCAGAGAGTTAGAGATTTGGGACTGCTTAGCTTTGGGTCTGCTTAGAGCTAAGCAGACCCAAATTAAGAGGGTGTAGAAAACCAATGAATTTTGTCTTCGTAGCACCAAAATTTGTGTAAATATCAAATCGACCCTCCTGATCACGATTCTGGTGTCTAAATTTTTCACAAACGTTTTAGAAAAAAATTATGAGCTTCCTAAGTTTGTTAATTTTTTAAACTGTTTTTACGGGTTAAGAATACAAAAGTGGGTTGGAGCTTTTTTGAGGCAAGATATCAGAAAATTATCCAATATCATTACACTAAAAATTTTAAGCTGTAATTTTTCAATTTTTTTTTGAATCAGAAAATTAAAAACATATTTATATTGCAATTCAAATCGGAATAAAACCAAAAAAAAAAATACAATTTCAAAATAGTGAGAGATCGACCATTCGTCTTTTTATTTGCTTCTATGACTAGGTGCTTTTTCTCTTTTTTTTCTGCCGACAATTTTATTTCAAATGTTATGACTCAATGGCCTTTCGGGCGACGAACAACGTTTTCTGAGATTTGAAAAATTGTTTTTTTTTCTGTCGAAGAGAAAATAGAGCAGAAATTGGTATTTTTGAAAGCTTAACAAAATATTTTTGACTGAATTCACTGCTAAAACAAAGAAAAAACATGAAGAACTGTTAGAAAAATGAAAGTTTTCAAAAATAAGTTCTCTTCTCCGAGAGAACTACACAACTGTGTGGAAGAGAAAAATCTAGTCTATATTATTTCTTTCGAGTACACATTTTTCACAGAAAACAACAAGGAAAAACATTTTCAAGCCTTCAAGAAAAAAAGAAAAGAAAAATGTTCTTTTCTCCGAGAGAACTACACAAGTGTGTGGAAGAGAAAAAACTAGGCCATATTATTATTTTTCATAAAATTTGTTGAAAGGAAAGAAAAATTAATAGAAAATTATATGTTCCGGCTTTTCGAGCAACGAAATAATCTCGAAAAATAAAAAAAAAATATTCGAAAAAATGTTATAGTTTCTGCGTGACCGAAAATTATCAGATAAGGACGTGGCAATCCGTTCCGTTTCACCAGGAGATATCCAAACGCAACCAAACGCCAAGATCGTCTTCAACGCACCATACGACGACAAGCACACCTATCACATAAAGGTCATCAACTCGTCCGCTCGCCGTATTGGTTACGGAATCAAGACCACCAACATGAAGAGACTCGGAGTCGACCCACCATGCGGAGTCTTGGACCCAAAGGAGGCTGTCCTCCTTGTCCTCCAAAGGAGGCTGCCCTCCTCTCTTGCGACGAAAATCCCAAAATCCAAAATCTCTGCTTCTCTGCGTCTCTTCATTTGTGTCTGCTTAGCTCTAAGCAGTCCCAAATCTCTGCCTCTCTGCGTCTTTTCATTTGGGTCTGCTTAGCTCTAAGCAGTCCCAAATCTCTGCTTCTCTGCGTTTTTTCATTTGGGTCTGCTCAACTCTAAGCAGTCCCAAATCTCTGCCTCTCTGCGCCTCTTCATTTGGGACTGCTTAGCTCTAAGCAGTCCCAAATGGAGAGACTCAGAGAAACAGAGAGGTTGAAAATTTTGAGGAGATGCATTCTGGAAGTTTTTTTTATAGAATATATGCAAATTCATAACTCTTTATTTACTATTAACAATCACTTTCAAAGGCACTAATCTCCTATAAAAGACAAGTATAAGACCCGCACCAATCAATAAAATCACAGTCTGAAATACCACCACAAAACGATAACCGGTATGTTGAAAAAGATATGTTGAGGTCAACGATGCGATGACTGGCGCCAAACTGCCACCAAGCGAGAATAACCCCTGCATGGTTCCTTGTTTTCTAGGACCAAGGACTTCGGAGAACAAGGCGGCCGATGTTGTTTGAATGAATGGGAAGGCCAGTCCAAAGAAGACAATGAAGCATATTAGATAGATAATCAATGGCGGTCTGGTGGAATAGCTACACCAATGGTATTCTTGAAAGCACCCTCCAATGGTGACAGTTGTCTCGTTGGCCGGGATAAAATTAAGGGGACCAGAATATATTGGCCATGGGTACATGAAGATGTTGTAGAGGATGAAGACAAATGTGCCAAACAACATGAGGTGACGCTTATCACTGAAAAAAAAAACATTTTGTGGGTAGGGGGATAGGTAGCTCACATATGACCAATCCTTGTTGCTCCTTGGATCATGTTACAGGCCACGGAGACCATGCAACTCAAAAACATTAGAATACCATTATAAAATATTGAATCAGCATCATTCCAATCGTAGAGTACTGTAGTTAGGGGGGTGCACATGACCTCGATATTAGTTGCGATGATACTGGTTATCATGAAGAGATAGATGCAACTCAATGCGGCTGGGAGATCGAAATTAGGGATAATAATGTTGCCGGATTCTTTCTCTTCTTTGCTTACAACTCCTGGATAACTTTCTTTGAAGAAGAGATAGACAACTAGGCAGGCTATCACACTGACAATCATCATGAGGAAGGCAACAATGGTGTACATATTGAATTGGATGCTCAAAATGGTGACACCCTCTTCGCCAAGGGGGGTGAACACAGCCGAGATGACAGGTCCAAAAGAGATTCCGCAGACAAACCCGGCTGTGCCGAACGATATAGCTCTCATTCGATCGTCTTGCGTTGACGCAGTGGCTGCGTAGACTCGAATTGCGGAGATGTTGCCAACGCCAAGGCCGGTTAACATACGAGCGAAGAGCATGGTCCATTTGACATTGGGAAATAGGTGGAGGATACCGTACCAGACTTGACCTGGGAAAATATGTATTTTTACGTCTACTTTTTTTCTTAGGTCTCCAGGTGAATAGTGACTTATTAGAGTTGAGTGGATATGTTTTCCATTTGTAGACACTCAAATTATACAGGGTTCAAATCTTGACATTGAGTGGCTTTCTCATATCAAAATCACCCAAAAATTCAATCTACATAGGTCGAAATAATAGAACATTATCAATAGAGCGCATGTTACCGATTGAATTTTGATTAATATACATAGGAAGGATGATTTAGGTCCCAGGTACAAGATACCATGTCCTTATCTACTTTTTTTAGTTTCTTTGTGATTCAGAAAATGTATTTTTTGTGAAGTTTGCAGTGAAGTTTGAACTTTACAGATTTCAACGGTTATATCCTAGTGGCAAAAAAATCCCTTTTTGGAAGTTTGAACCCCTCCGACCATGAAGTTAGAACCCCTTCAACCCGAAAAATCCCAAAAATTAGAACCTTTCCTCTCAAAAACCAGTTTTTTCTCTGAAAAATTTCACAAAAACATAGGTTCTAGACTAGTTTGAACGCTAATAGGGCCAATTTTTCAGTAATAAACTGTGGTAAATCAGAGTTAAAAACGCCTCCCAAACAAAATATCCGGAAAAGTTAGGATCGCCCCCTCTATGGCTAGTTCCATTCAGGCATAATAATAATAAAAAAGGGAGGGGGGTTCAAACTTTTTAGGATATTTTGTTTTGGAGGGGTTTTTAACTCTGATTTACATCTAAGTTTGAACAACGTTCTGGTTGAAATTACAGATTTTCAACGGTTATATCCTAGTGTCCCAAAAAAAACCTTTTTACGGAAGTTAGAACCCCTCCGATCCGAAAATCCCGAAAAACCCTTTTTGGAAGTTAGAACCCCTTCAACCCGAAAAATCCCAAAAATTATAACCTTTCCTCTCAAAAACTAGTTTTTCTCTGAAAAATTTCACATTTGAGATAATATGGAGTTAAATCAGAGTTAAAACCCGTCTCAAATATACCAGGGAAAGTTAGAAACCATGCCCGTTATCATTTAATCCGTGCTCTTACCTATTCCAGCCAATATGAATCCAGTAATCGTTGGCCATTTCACCGACATTGTCTTCTGATTCCAATATCCATAAAGGGGTGCAGACTGGAATTTCCTTTTTTTATCACTTAGGTACCCTTCAACTCACAATAGTCTGTCCAACACTGCAAGCCGCCACAATCCAACCAAGGAAATCCATATCAGCAGTGACATCGAGCTAGAATCTTTTCAGAATCCTATTAGAATCAAGGATTCATAACTCACCCCACTTAAATATGGCCACATTGAGGTGTAATACACTGAGATCTGAACACCAACTAAGAATTGGAGAAATATCGCAATCCACATGGATTTCCAGTCGGTTTTCAGATCATTTTTAGTGATTGTCATCTTTTCAGCGTTCTATGAATGCATTTTTTTCGAGGAAGAGAGAATGTTTAAATAGTTCCAGGGTTAATCCTTTAAGGATATTTTGCATAATAATGGTGGTATGATTATATTTTGTCTTTTTTTTTGAAGAAGAAGAGAAAGAGGTTCAAAAGAACGTTTTTGTTCAAAATAGATGTATGGTTTGTCACTTTTTGTTCAGTACTTTGGCCGATTAGGTACCCATTTTGGACCTGGAACAAAAGTGACATTTAAGGAAAAATCTAAGGAACCAAAAGACTTAGCCTAACCAATCTTTGCAAATGGGTTTAGGACACTACTGGTAGCCCAGAAGAAAAATAATGGGCGCCCCCGGTTACCCTAGCCGACCCCTAGGCATTAAAATGTCAATATTAGGGGTTCAGTACTAATGAAACGACCCAAAATGCATATCTAAGAAACCAGAACACTTAGCCTAACCAAACTTGGCAAAAGGGTGTAGGACACTACTGGTAGCACTTCTGAAACCGCTTGTTCTCGAGTTTATCAGATATTCAACAAAAAAAAAACTTGTTTTGCGGGTAGGCATTTTTAGGTTTGCTTAGATCTAAGCTTTAAAGAACTCCAAATACACAAAACTAGGCTTTATTCATTCACTCGGCTCACTTCTTGTTGCTCTTCTTACACCACTCCATCATCGCCGAGCATGCAAACTCAAAATTCTCCATCGTCTCAAAACAATTCGATCGATAATTGCGAATCGATTTCAGAGTTTCAGTGAGTTTAACCCTCGCCTTATCCCTGAATCGATCCGCCTCCATGTCAATTAGAGCAAAGATGCCACTTTTCGTGGCCCCATCTTTGCAAACAATGACAATTGGCTGTTTTTGACCCCATCCAATGTGCTTGCGAATCTTTTCATGGGCTTCAACAAGGTCGCATTCGCTGATTTTGTCTCCACTCCATTTATTGATTCGAGCACATTTGACGTCTTTGAGCCCACTGGTGGAGAAGGAGGATAGGCTCAGGTCATCTGAGGATTTCTCGGCGGACACTTTTAGGCCAGCTTTGTCACCTTCCTTCTTGTTGATAAGGAATCTGCAAAAATAGGGGATATGCAAGACTTTTTGGCTGTCTATCGGGCCTATTATGGCCCCTCGGAGATATATTAGGCTCTGTATCAGGCCCATTTGAGCTCTCTATCGAACCTACTCAACCTTACTAGTGAACCAATTTGTGCATAAACATATCTAGGCTTCTCATCAGTCCCAATTGAGCCATATCAGCCTTCCTATCCAGCCTACTCGGGACCCTACACTCACTGTCCAATATCATCCGCTCCATCAACAACAATCACTGAATCCGTTTTAACAAATTGGAGCATTTTGACAAACTCCTTCTGTTGCCCAGAATTCATCGGAGCCTGCGCAAGAATGTATTGATCTAAAAATCAATCAATATATATATGCACTTTTTGTTGGGATATCTCACTTGTTCGACATCCTTCAACATACGACGCATGATA
Organism: Caenorhabditis sp. 38 MB-2015; assembly: GCA_900536415.3. Lineage (NCBI taxonomy): Eukaryota > Metazoa > Nematoda > Chromadorea > Rhabditida > Rhabditidae > Caenorhabditis > Caenorhabditis quiockensis. The sequence goes on from LR552398.1 coordinate 39,532, forward strand.
ATAATCCACGTCAGGGATTTGAACACGTGTCGCATCGTAGAGCCAGACATCTGCAAAAGGGTTTCATGGACGATTACTGTAGCTGCATATCAGGGGGTACTTTAGCTACATATCAGGGGTATTGTAGCTGCATATCAAGGGGAACTGTAGCTACATATCAAAGGTTTACTGTAGCTTAATACCAGGGGTACTGTAGCTGCATATCATTGGTTTATTGTAGCTGCATATCAGGGGGTACTGTAACTGCATATCAGGGAGTACTGTAGTTGCATATCACAGGGTACTGTAGCTACATATCAAAGGCTTACTGTAGCTTAATACCAGGGGTACTGTAGCTGCATATCATTGGTTTATTGTAGCTGCATATCAGGGGGTACTGTAACTGCATATCAGGGAGTACTGTAGTTGCATATCACAGGGTACTGTAGCTACATATCAAAGGCTTACTGTAGCTTAATACCAGGGGTACTGTAGCTGCATATCATTGGTTTATTGTAGCTGCATATCAGGGGGTACTGTAACTGCATATCAGGGAGTACTGTAGTTGCATATCACAGGGTACTGTAGCTACATATCAAAGGTTTACTGTAGATTAATACCAGGGGTACTGTAGCTGCATATCATTGGTTTATTGTAGCTGCATATCAGGGGGTACTGTAACTGCATATCAGGGAGTACTGTAGTTGCATATCACAGGGTACTGTAGCTACATATCAAAGGCTTACTGTAGCTTAATACCAGGGGTACTGTAGCTGCATATCATTGGTTTATTGTAGCTGCATATCAGGGGGTACTGTAACTGCATATCAGGGAGTACTGTAGTTGCATATCACAGGGTACTGTAGCTGCATATAAGGGGGTCTGTAGCTACATATCAGAGAGTACTGTAGATGCATATCAGGGGGTTACTGTAGCTGTATATCTTACTCTTATTGGCGTTTTTCTCTTTGTTCGACGATTTGAAGAAATTGAAAAACGTGGGGGATTCGAGGTAGACATCTTTGAAAATCTCCGCAACGCCTGCTTCAAAATTTTTCGATGAATGCTTGGATTGCACCTATAATATACGATATGTACAGTAATCCTACAGTAAGAAAACTCACAAATTCGATGCATTTCTTGGGGTTGATCAAAGTGGTCTTCTTTTTTCGTGTGGATCGAGTTGAGATTCGACTAGTGTTACCAGTTGATGACAAGGCTACGGCTTTGCCGTCTTTGTCAAGTTTTGTATCCATCTTTTAACTGTAAGGGGTAGGGGTACTGTAGATTAATGTAGAACAGAGGGACTTACAAATATACCAAAGATGTGACTGTTTTGAATTGTACAAAAAATAGAACTGAAGACTAATTTTCGAAGGAACACAGGAAGGAGAATCGGGTCACGCTGAAATGATTTAATATCCAAATATGTTTGGAACCTATTGAAAATATCTAGAATAAAATTTTGGTGAGATTTCACTGCTCAAATTCCAAAAACTCGATCAAAAAACTGACCAAAAAGGTGGTCGTAAAATTTTTTTGTTACATTTTTTTACTTGACGAATCGCTATCAACCTTATCTGTCAACATCCTAAAAAAGTTTGAGGTGATAAAAACTCAATTTCAGACCGGTTTTATCTTCTGATTTGGCTGAAAATACCGAATTTCTGCTATTTTCTTTAAGAACATCCAAACTTCAGTCAGAAATTTTGGTATTTCAGCAAAATCATCGAAAAACCGGTCTGTAATTAAAACTTTATCAACTCAAGAGACATGCCAGACAAGATTGGGAGTGATTCGTCGAAAGTTACCCACCGAAAATCAGCGATTTTTCAAATTTGGAAAAAAGGTACCTGACGAAAACCGTTCTGGTCCATTTAACAATGAGAAATGAAACTAGAAAATAGTATTTTTTCTTAAAAATCGTTTGCGACCACCTTTTTGTCCAGAATCGTAGTATTCTTATCAAATTACACACAATTTCAGTTTTTTGATCGAGTTTCTGGAAAACTAGACAACCACTGATAAATAGACAATAGGCGAGAGATAGAGACGCAGAGAAAATGTATCGTGCTAGTATTTAAAGATATGAAAACCACACATTTCTCTTGTGGTTCTCTGAAAATGACGAAAACCTCTCTGAAAACCGACTGGAAATCCATGTGGATTGCAATATTCCTACAATTCTTGATTGGTGTACAAGTCTCGGTATACTATATGTCAATGTGGCCATATTTGAAAGGGGTAAGTCTAGAGAGATAGTAGATCTGGAATGGATATTGTAGCTCGATGTCACTGCTGATATGGATTTCCTTGGTTGGATTGTGGCGGCTTGTAGTGTTGGACAAACTATTGTGAGTTGAAGGGTCTCTTCGTGATAAAAAGAGAATTCCAGAGTGCACCAATTTATGGATATTGGAATCAGATGACAATGTCGGTGAAATGGCCAACGATTACTGGATTTATCTTGGCTGGGATAGGTAAGAGGGGGAACCTGGGGAACATGTATATTCAAACTAAACTTCTGGAATTACACATCTGAAAATTCGGAGTCAAATTTTATGCTCCAAATGACTCAGAGGGGTCTAACAGATGGTCAGAAACGCTAAAAATTGAATTTATCGCATGAAAATGTCTGAAAATGGTGATATCCTTGTTTCAGGCCAGGGCTGGTATGGTGTCCTCAACCTATTCCCCAACGTCAAATGGACCATGCTCATTGCCCGTATGTTAACTGGCCTTGGAATAGGCAACATTTCTGCGATTCGAGTATACGCAGCCACTGCGTCAACGCAAGAGGATCGCATGAAATCTATCTCTTTCGGCACTGCTGGCTATGTCTGTGGACTAGCATTGGGGCCAGTTATATCGGTAAGAAATGAGAATTGTGTACAGGAAAAGAGGATTCAGATATTTCTAAAAAACTTACAGGTTGCAGAACATTTCCAAGTTCTCAAACTTAGAATTAAGAAAAATACCTGTATTTTCTCTAAATTCCTCTTTTCACCTACATAATCGAAAAAATTGGCAAAAGGTATTTTTCCAGTCCATATTCACCCCACTTGGTCAAGAAGGTATCACCATTTTGAACATCCAATTTAACATGTACACCATTGTTGCATTTTTCATGATGGCTGTTAGTCTGATAGCTTGTCTTGTCGTCTTTTTCTTCTTCAATGAAAGTTATCCAGGAATTATCAGCAAAGAAGACAAAGGTAAATACTTTCTAGCCCAACAATTGAGCATAGAAACTATATTTTTCAGAATCCGGAAACATTTTCATCCCCAACTTTGACATCCCTGCCGCGTTGACATGTACATATCTCTTCATGATAACAAGCATCCTCGCAATCAACATCGAGGTTATTTCAACTCCCTTAACTACAGTACTCTACGACTGGAAGGATATCGATTCAATTGTGTATAATGGGATCAACATGTTTTTAGTGTGCATGGTAGCTGTGGTATTGAACATGATTCTAGGAACAACGGAACTTGGAACTATGTAAGCAAATACATCGATACCCTTTGATCCATAATTCTGGTTTTCTAGTGATAAGCGTCATCAAATGCTGTTTGGAACAGCAATGTTCCTCCTTTACAACCTATTCATGTACCCATGGCCAATCTATTCCGGTCCCCTTAATTTTATCCCGGCCAACGAGACAACTATCAATATTGGAGGGTGTCTCCCTGAATATCATTGGTGTAACTACACCACCAGACCACCTCTACCAATCTATCTCGTTTGCTTCATCGTATTTTTTGGACTCGCCTTCCCATTTATTCAAACAACATCCGCCGCCTTGTTCTCCGAAGTCTTAGGACCTAGAAAACAAGGAAACATGCAAGGACTCTTTTCACTTTGTGGCAGTTTGGCACCAGTCATCGGATCATTGACTTCAACCACACTTTTTCAACATACTGGTTTTCGATATGTGATAATATTTCAAACTGTGATTGTGCTCATTGGAGCAGGCCTTATTCTAGTGTTTTATAGAAGATTGGTCGCTTTGAAAGTGATAAGAAATGATAATAAATTTTAATAAATCTTTTGAACATTTTGTTTGTATTATACAGGATAATATTTAACACCAAAACTCCCATCGCTTCTCAAAAATAATGTTTTTTAGTTCGACTTTCTCCAAGAAGTCACACACACACACAGTTTCAGTTTTTGATCACAACAAAACAAAATATGAAAGAATAGAACACACAAAACGCGAGAGAGTGAGAGAAATAGGGAGACGCAGACAAACGGTATTGTGCAACTACTTAAAAGGAACAACCAAAGTACATGTTCACCTGAAAATGACCAAAACCTCTCTGAAAACCGACTGGAAATCCATGTGGATTGCAATATTCCTACAATTCCTGGTTGGTGTTCAGGTTTCTGTATATTATAATTCAATGTGGTCATATTTGAGAGGGGTTAGTTGATCACCTTGGGACTTAAACTTGTGGGATTCTAGCTCGATGAAACCGCTGATATGGATTTCCTTGGTTGGATTGTAGCGGCTTGCAGTGTTGGACAGACTATTGTGAGTTGAAAGGTCCCCCCCCCCCCTTAGTGATAAAAAAGGATATTCTAGTCTGCACCCCTTTATGGATATTGGAATCAGAAGACAATGTCAGTGAAATGGCCAACGATTACTGGATTTATTATGGCTGGAATAGGTAAGAGTACGAATTCAGAGCTCAGATGTTGGAAGCTATGTATATTGTATAAGTATTTCTAAAAGTATGAGCTCCAGCTTGAATTCAGACGCATAGGCAAACTCTGAAAACAGAAGAATAATCTTTACTAACAGTTTGATATACATATTTTGGTTATGACCTCAGCGTTCTCTCAGGTCAAGTCTGGTATGGTACTCTCCCCATATTCTCCAATATTAAATGGAGCATGCTCTTTGCTCGCTTGTTAACTGGTCTTGGCGTTGGCAACATCTCAGTTATTCGAGTTTACGCAGCCACTGCGTCAACCCAAGACGATCGGATGGAAGCTATCTCTTTTGGCACTGCCGGTTATGTTTGTGGACTAGCTCTGGGGCCTGTTTTCTCGGTAAGAAATGAGAATCCATGTGGACTGCAATTTATTGTTTTTAATGTTAATATTTTCAACAATAAATTAATGATCAAGTCACGTTGTTTTTCGTTTTCCTCCCTGGAGAATGTCTAGTTTTTTTTTTCAAAAATAAATCATTCACCCACGTTTTGTGTCATTTCATAGTCATATTTTCAAGTCATAATGCTCTCTGACTTTCTCTCAATCATCCATCGATTAATCGCACTTTTTGGTGTTCTAACAAACACCCTCATGATCTACCTAGTGCTCTTCAAAACTCCTCCAGTTATCAAGACATATTCCCTGATAATTTTGCTTCATGCAATTTCCGATTTGCTCATTTGCTTTTTCGATGTTTTTATGGAAACAAGGCTGATTGGAACTGGCTGGACGATTGCTTATGCTTCTTCGGGCTTTTGTAGATATATAGGTTCAAATGCTTGCTATATTGGGTATTCATTATTCTCACATTTGTATAGCTTCTCCTTATATTTATTGTTAATCTCGTTTTGCTATCGATATTGGGTTTTGACAAGGGAGAAGCCTAGACCAACAAATGTGTTGCTTATATGTTTCGTGTTTTATATACCATGCTTTTTACAACTGGTGAGTCACTGTGTAGAGCTAGTGTAGTGGTTAGCAGCGTTGCCTTTGAATCTAAAGGTCATGGGTTCGAATTCGCTTCGAGGCAGGTGTAATTTTGAAAATGAATAAAAGGGGCCCGCTTTTTTCTGGGCCCGATAAAAAAGCCCAATCTCTCTTGGCTTTAAAATATTTTTAGAAATATCATTATTTTTTTTGATAATAAAAATGATATATGAGCTTAGCTTGGTTTGAGCTTGGTTTGAGAAAAATATCCGAAACCCTGAATCCTAGACCCAGATTCGTGAATCTGATAATCTCATCCTGAATTTTCAATGTCGGATTCATTATTAATGGATTCATACAGTTCTGAAGTGTTTTTTGTGAAAATTGCTAACTTTTAGGTTGAATTCTTATTTGGCACTTAAAAAAAATGAATTTAAGTTATAAAAAATGTTTTTTTTTCACGACCAAATCCGGAAAAAAGTTCTCTAAAATTGTGATTTTTCATGAAAAAAGGTCAAACAGGACCGAACCGATGTGGACAGGCCCTTGGGTCCAAAACGGCACAAATGATATGAGGCTTCTTCACAACTTAGATGAGAAAGACGCAGAGATAACCACTGTCTACAGAGCGAGCTTGCTCACTTCAGAGATCGGGTCAAGCAGTCGACAATTTCCCGGGTTGTGCTCACTTCTATACTTGATGTGAGCCAGGCTGGCCTCTTGATGAAAGTGGGCTTTTGAGGGGGCCCGAAATGGCCTAAATCACACCAAGCCGATCACAGAGAGACGCAGAGATAATCATTGTCAATGGAGCAAATCTAACCGACTCAACCTAGAGTGGACAACTAGCCAACTTCTATATTTCCAGGTATCATTCCTCTACATCTCCTCAGACCCCGACGAACTCCACACCATCCTACGTGACAACTTCCCCTCCTACAATCTTACTGGATATATCGTCAATGGCCATACCGATATCCGAAATATATTCTCATTATACGGCCTGCTCCATCTTCTCCTCCCAGCTCAACCCATCTATTGTACCATCCTCATTCTCCGCCAGAAAATTGTGAAAAAACTAGGAGAAGTGTCACCTCATATGAGACAGAATACCAAGGATATGCATACTATGCTTCTGAAGTCATTGGTGATTCAGGCGATGCTCCCTTTGGTCAATGTTGTCGCGATAGTTCTGTATATCCTTCAAATGGTTGGAGCACTCGAAGAGCCAATGATTGAAGATCATCTCTTGCTCATCCTAATCTTCGTCCCACTTCTGAATCCAGTCATCTCCTTCACCTTCATCCGCCCATATCGAGCAGCAGTCTTTTCTCGATGCTCCAAATTATCCCCTAACCAAGTGAGCTCTTCCTCAATCGACCAGAATATCTTCAAAGTGCTCCCAGCTCCACAACATCCATTATGAATCATGAAATATTATAAAATCAGCAATTTTTTTTTTGGTGATTCTTAGAAGTGATGAAGTCAAAAGGAAAATAATGACAATATTTGCGTAATTGTAGATATAGGGGGAAAAACACACATTATCGTCTAGAAGGGGAAAAGAGAAGTACTGCTTTAGTGCACAGCATTTTCTTTTTGGTTCTGTTCTTTGGAGAGCGAATTTTGGAGCCAGTGTAGTCAACAGGATGGTTGAGATGTCTGAAAGTGAGTTTTACTGGGTTAGGGACTATTTGGAGCTTTTTCCGGACCTTCTCAATTGGCCTAGATTTTGAGTTTGACCTTCTGAATCAAACAACAAACTGAATGAGATATTTTGAATGGTCCCAGATCTTAAAATGGAGCGGGTTTTGATATGGTCTATCTGAATTGAGTCGGATTCTGAATTATATATTCTGAATCGGTTCGGGTTCTGAATTTAAATTGTCGAATTCACCCAGATCCTGAATAGGACCATCTGAATCGAATTAGAAAATATTCAAATTTTCTATCGGGCTTTCTGAATCCGTACTTTGAAAATGAGCTTCTGAAAGAACTTTTTTATCGGACTGAATTTTGATTCGGACATTCTGAATCGGACCGGATTCTGATTTGGTCCTTCTAAATCGACCTGAAAACTGATTTGGATCTTCTGACTCCAATCTGAGTTGAATCATTTGACCGGATTCTGACATGAACTTTTTTATCGGACCGGATTCTGAATTGGACAGTATCAATTGGATCGGACCTTCTGAATCAAACTAAATCAAGAGTTGGGCCTACTGAATCGATTTGGATTCTGAATTAGATCTTCTGAACCTTACCGAATTCTGAATCGGACCTTCTGAATCATTCCGGATTCTGGAATTATTTTTCTGAATCGGCCCGAATTTTGAATAAGGTCTTCTGAAAAGTCTCCGATTCTGAGGGGTTTGTAAGTCCTACAGGGTTTTGAATAAGAGCTTCTGAAAAAATATGTATTCTGGATTGGACGTCATGACTTGAATCGGGTTTTGAATAGGTCCTTCTGAATCGGCCTAGATTCTGAATTGACCTTCTGAATTATTCCGTAATACTAATTGAACTTTCTGAATCTAACCGGAAACGGAATCTGACATTCTAAATTGACCCATATTCTGATTTTGAACCCTTGAATCGAGCCGTGTTTTGACTAAGACCTTCTGAATCGATCCCGCTTTGAAGTTGGGCCTTCTTAATTGAGCCTCATTCAGATTCAGATCATCTGAATCAGTCCAGACCCTTCCGATTGAGTCCGGACTCTATATTCGGCCAGATCACCCCGACCACTTTTCAAACCCAATTCAACAAAAAAAAAACTACTCCACCTTCCACGGAAGTCAATTTCCAAACCTTTTTTTGTTCTGTTTTGTTTATTCTCCTCCATGCAAAAGATTTGTTGTCAATGTCTGGAGCGATTTTGATTAATCTAGAGACTTGTTTTTTTCCTTTGTTTTTTCCTTTGCCAAATATATGTTCACATCGTTACAGAAAAAAACCTCCCTTTGTGAACTAACCAGCAATTTATTATTTTTTTTCTGAAATGCACATTTTGCAGGAGCAGCCGGAGCCATGAGCATATCAGCATCTCAAACAAGTGTATCATTATTCGGAGTGCTCAATAATTCTCTGCTAATCTACTGTGTAATTTTCAATACCCCAAAAAACTTCAAAACCTATTCAGTGGTCATATTGATTCATGCAACATTCGATCTTCTCACCTGCATTTTAGTAATCCCCACAAAACCCCGAACTATCATAGTTGGTTGGGCATTCACCTATCCATCAGATGGATATTGCAAGCTTTTAAGTACCTCCGCTTGTGGAATTGGGTACGGTATTATCACACACGCAGTTAACTATGCGATATATCTTATTCTGGTTTCGTTCACTTATCGACATTATATTTTGAGGAATGCGAATTTGGAGACAAGAGTGTTGTTGAGTATTTGCGCATTTTTTTATATACCTAATTTTTTACAAGTTGTGAGTTTTTCTGGGTGGACCATAGGCTTGTATCAGGTCTTTTTAGGCATGTTTCGGATCTTTCTAGGCCGTTATCAGGACCTTCTAGACATGAAACAGGTCTGCCTAGGCTGGTATCAGGTCCTGTTAGGCCTGTATCAGGTATTTCTTGGGCGGTAACAGGACCTTCTAGGCCTTACTTAGGTCTAGGATTCTATGAGATCTTTCTAGGTATGTATCAGGTCCTCTCAGGCATATATTAGACGATTCTAGTATAAGGACCTTCTAGGCGTGTAATACGTTCTTTCAGGTCTGTATCAAGTCTTTCTAGGCCTACATCAGGACCTTTTAGGCTTGTATAAGGTCCTTTTAGGTTTTTATTAGATCTTTCTAGGCCTGTTATCAAATCCTCTTAAGCAACAATCAGGTTTTTCTAAGCCTGTATGAGGCCCTTCTAGGTCTGTGTAAGTTCCTTTCAGGCCGATATCATGTCTTTTTAGGCTTGTATTAGATCTTTTTAGCCGTGTAACAGGTCTTACTAGGCCGATATGAGAGTCTTCTAGGCCTTTATTAGACTTTTAGGTCTCTATCAGGTCCTGTTAGGCCTGTAACATGTCTTACTAGGCTTGTATCAGGGCCTTTTAGGCTTATATAGTATCATCTTAGATTTGTAACACGTTCTTTTAGGCCTACATCAGGACCTTTTAGACTTGTATAAGGTCCTTTAAGTCTTTATTAGATACTATTAAGCCTCAATCAGTTCTTTCTAGGTCTATATGAAGCCCTTCTAGACCTCTATTAGATTCTTTTAAGCCGATATCAGGTCTTTTTAGGTTTGTTTCAGGCCTAATTCAGGCCCTTCTAGGCCTGTATCCAATTCTTCTTCACCCTATCGCCACATTTTCCAGCTCTTCTTCCAACTCGCCGCATCTCCAACCGACGAAATCTCCATAATCGTCAAAAACGAACATCCCACCTACAACTTATCCAATTATGCGTTCAATGGCATAGCTGATATGCGAAATGCCTATTCAGCCATAGCATTTGGGCATATGCTGTTATCTCCATTGCCGATTTATTGTGTAATTTTGTATCTTCGTCGAAACATAGTGAAGAGCCTCCAAAAAGCGGCAGTTCAAATGAGCAAAAATACCAAAAACATGCATAGCCAATTGCTCAAATCACTGACAATCCAAGCAGTTCTACCACAGATTAGTATCCTAACATTACTTCTAGAAATCAGTGATATATTAGGCCTATTATCCGACCCAGTTGTGGAGAATAATGTGGTTCTTGGTATGGTGATAGTGCCCGCCTTGACCCCTATGATATCTCTAATATTCATCAAACCATATAACAATAAAGTGAGAAGATTGGTTCGGATGAAAGTGAATTTGGGAGATGATGGGTTTGGATCAATGGAGAATCGGACGATGGCAAAGATGTCGAGGGCTAATATAGTGTTTACAGTTTGATATATGAAGCATTTTCTAGCATTTTGAAACAGATCTATGGTTTTTTGTCTAGCATCAGAATGGATAAGGGAGTAGGGGAATTGACTTTAGCATATTTAATGGAAGAATTCGAAACTGATCTTAATCTTATCTGCGTCGGTGTCTCTTCATTCGGCTTAGCGCTAAGCAGTCCCAAATCTCTGCTTCTCTACGTCTATTCAATTGGGTCTGCTTAGCGCTAAGCAGTCCCAAATCTCTGCTTCACTACGTCTCTTCAATTGGGTCTGCTTAGCTCTAAGCAGTCCTAAATCTCTGCTTCTCTGCGTCTCTTCGTTTGGGTCTGCTTAGCTCTAAGCAGTCCCAAATCTCTGCTTCTCTACGTCTCTTCAATTGGGTCTGCTTAGCGCTAAGCAGTCCCAAATCTCTGCTTCTCTACGTCTCTTCAATTGGGTCTGCTTAGCGCTAAGCAGTCCCAAATCTCTGCTTCTCTACGTCTATTCAATTGGGTCTGCTTAGCTCTAAGCAGTCCCAACTCTGCTTCTCTGCGTCTCTTCATTCGGGTCTGCTTAGCGCTAAGCAGTCCCAAATCTCTGCTTCTCTACGTCTCTTCAATTGGGTCTGCTTAGCGCTAAGCAGTCCCAAATCTCTGCTTCTCTACGTCTATTCAATTGGGTCTGCTTAGCTCTAAGCAGTCCCAACTCTGCTTCTCTGCGTCTCTTCATTCGGGTCTGCTTAGCGCTAAGCAGTCCCAAATCTCTGCTTCTCTACGTCTCTTCAATTGGGTCTGCTTAGCGCTAAGCAGTCCCAAATCTCTGCTTCTCTACGTCTCTTCAATTGGGTCTGCTTAGCTCTAAGCAGTCCTAAATCTCTGCTTCTCTGCGTCTCTTCGTTTGGGTCTGCTTAGCTCTAAGCAGTCCCAAATCTCTGCTTCTCTGCGTCTCTTCATTTGGGTCTACTATTTCAAAGAAAATTCAATTTTCCAAGCTTACATAATCAAGTTTGTTTTCTTGTGCTCTTGCCAAAAAAATTAATTATCCTCGCTAGATTTTTTGAGCTTTGTACCATTAGTTTTCTGTGTTTGTACCATTAGTTTTCTGTGATGTACCATTAGTTTTCTGTGCTCAAAATTTCAGGTTTGTCAACAAAAAAGTGCCTAATTAAATCAGCCAACTTTTGAAAACATAAAAAATGTTCATTGAAACACTGAATAATTGAATTTTCGAGAAAATATTATGTCTGACCTGTTTTTTTGGACTTTTATATTTCCTAAAATACTTTTCACCTGTTTTTTCAGCATCACCCTAATCTGAATAAAAAATTAACTTTTCAGAAATGAGTATCTCCCCTTCTCAATCAATAGTCTCCCTCCTTGGCATATCCACTAATTCCCTCTTAATATACTGTGTCATTTTTCATACCCCGAAAATCGTCAAAACCTATTCGAAAATCATCCTAATCCACTCAATATCCGATTTCTTCTCATGTTTGTTAGTCATTCCAACCAAACCTAGAACTATTATAATTGATCGCGTTTTCATATTTCCATCGAATGGATATTGCAAATTTATAAGTGCCACAGCTTGTGGAATTGGATATGATTTGATTGCGCAGAGTTTCAGCTATGCATTGTATTTGATAATGGGCTCGTTGTTTTATAGATATTTGATATTGAGAGATGTGAATTTGAAAACCAAGCATTTGTTATGTATTTGTTTTTTGTTTTATATTCCGTGCTTTTTACAAGTGGTGAGTTTTCATTTCGAATTTTTCAAAATTCGGTTCAGATCGGGATAATATGACATTATCAATAGAGCGCGTTTTGCCTCATATTTTTGCTCAAAGGTATCAGCAATTTGCTCCAGTTTTTGTGGAATACAATTTTGAATTCATACTATTTATGTATATGTATTTTCAGAAAAATAATCTTAAAATTAGAAAAAAAAATTTGGGGATAAGTTCCTACCAACCTCGGCAAACAGTTGTCAAAATTTTTTAATAAAAAAAAATTGAAAATTTTCAGATTGGAGCAAAACTTATTTCCCAAACAATTTTTTCAGAATTTCTATTTTGTTCTCGAGTTTTTTTCTGAGAACAGTGAAATTTCAAAAATGAAATTAAATACGTGTTTTGGTGAAATATAAGGTAGATAATTTCAGAAAAAAAATCTTAAAATTAGAAAAAAAAATTTTGGGGATAAGTTCCTACCAACCTCGGCAAACAGTTGTTAAAACTTTCAAATCAAAAAAAATTTAAAATTTTCAGATTGGAGCAAGTTCCTTATGTTAGACACTTTCTAAAAAAATTTCTTCTAGTGATATTTGAGGTAGATTCCTCATTTTTGAATAATTCTACTTAATACATATAAATTTGGGATCGGAAAATATTTGTCAAAATTTTTTTTCACCTCAAGAACTAGAGCAAGTTTAGTATTATTTTGAGCACAAAAAATATGGGACCAATTTTGGAGCCGATTAATCTCCACAATTGTTATTCAGGTATTCATCCAACTAGCCACTGATCAATCCGATCAACTCTACACCATTGTCCATATCAAATACCCCCAATACAATCTAACTGGCTATATCTTTAATGGTGTTCTAGATATCACAAATATATACTCCTTGATAGGATTTGGACATGGTTTATTAGCACCAACCCCGATTTATTGCGCAATTTTATATCTTCGTCGGAGCATTGTGAAAAGTCTAGAAAGTGCCACATTCCGGATGAGTAAGAATACAAAAAACATGCATAATCAGTTGCTGAAATCATTAGTTATTCAATCAATATTACCTCAAGTGAACCTGTTGGCCTTTGCTTGTGTTTGTATTGAAATTTTCGGTATTTATTCAGATGAGGTTCTCGAAGAAAGTGTTTTGGTTTTCATGTTATTTGTCCCATTAGCAACTCCGATTATATCACTAATTTTCATCAAACCATATAATATTCGAGTTCGGAGGATCTTACGATTTGAAGTTCCGAAAGAAGATGATGGTTATGGATCAAATGAGAGGCGGACAGTCACAAAAGTAACACCAGTTTTCACAATTTGATCGGATTATTTTTTAATTCATTAATGAATAGTTATTTTTATGTCGGAATTTAAGGTCAAGTGAGCAATTGTGCTCTGATGGAAACATATTCTCACTACACAAAACACCACAATTGACGCACAAATGCACACATTGGCAGTAGAGCGCGTTTAACCCCCTATCGGTTAAACCATCATAAATCGGCTCAAAATGGTCAGTTTGGCTCCATATTTTGCATAGTTGTGCTCAAGATGATAAGGAAATTGCCCCAGTTTTGTGGGACGATTTCTGAGAAATAGGAATCTGAAAATTTTTTTTGAAATGTTTCCCGCCGACTGCCAAAAAGGTTCTTTAAAAAAAAACTCATAAAATATGGAATTTTTAAATTTTCTCAATCAGTCCTGAATTTTACTAATTCAGTTTTTTTTGTGAATTTTTATAATGAATTTTCAAAAGTGTCTAGAATGGCTCAAAATCGCTTACCAGAAGAAGTTTTTTTTCAATCACTATCGCATGCCAAACCGCAGAACCCGTATCTTGTCTGTTGCACAGTTTTTTTTCAATAGACTTTGCTCTAATAGCTCATGATTACTTATATGCTTTTTACTTAATAATAGTCTCCTTCTCTTATCGTTATGTTATCCTAAAGAATCAATTTTCAAAAAAAGAAAAAAAAAAGGATTTTTGGAGGTATGGGGAATTGAACCCCAGCCCTCTCCCATGCTAAGGGAGCGCTCTACCACTGAGCTATACCCCCACATGTCTAGCCTGCTGCCAATTGCAATTTTATTTAGGTGTGTTTTCAACTCGCTCCCTCTTTCTCTTTCTCCTGCTGATAAAATATATAATAAAATAATAAAATATATAATACTGATAAAATATAAAATATATAATACATAATGAATATCCGGAATACACTTTTCTCATGCTCAAATTGGTACTCTTCAAGCCTATACAGTTTTCAAGCAAGCAAGTTTATTGAAATAACACACTAACAAACATAAGATACAGTAACCACCTTAGGTTTTGGTTGACTTATCAAACCTTGCTCCCTTCCAAATCTTCGGAACATCTTTCGAACTCTGCTGTTATATGGTTTGATAAAAAATAGTGATACCATTGGTGTAGCTACAGTAATCAATATAGCGAAAAGCATCATATTCTCTTGAATAAATGGATTAGAATAACTATCAGTGACTTCAAGAAGCACGAAAACTACAGTACACATCTCGATTTGTGGCAACATTGCTTGAACAATCAAAGATTTCAGCAATTGATCATGCATGTTTCTAGTGGTTCTACTCATTTGATCAGATGACTCTTTTAATGTTTTCACGATTTTACGACGAAGATGGAGGATTGTGGTGTAGATTGGTGTTGAAACTATGATCATATGTCCGAAGCCTATGGCTGAATAGGGAGATCTGATATCTAGAATACCATTGATAGAATAACCTGTTAAATTGTAGTTGGGGTATTTGATGTGAAGAATATTGGAGATTTCTTCAGTTGGAGACATTGCAAGTTGAATGAGGACCTGAATCAGATGAAGGATTACAGTATGCTTGTTGTTCGCTTCGAGATATTTTATGACTGTTAGGATTCAGAAGGATTCAGAAGGAATTTTTCAAAAAATAAGTGTTGAAATTTTGTTACCAAAGGTTTGCCCAACATGATGGAGATGTTCATTTTTCACCAAAAAGAGCTGAACCTGAGTTTTTCACTATTTTAGGTCCAAAAATGACTGATACATGGTTTTTTTTTTAAATTTCGTTCAATTTTGGACTTAAACAGGTAAAATCCGAGTACAACTCTATTTGTGTGCAAAATAACCAAATCTTCGTCATACTCAAATACCCCTTCTCTGAAAATTTCATCAAAATCTGGGTTAGTCAATTTTGGGGGGGACCCTACTAATAAAATGACCCAAAACGCATATCTAAAGAACCACGTTAAATTCGCCAATCAAACTTGGCAAATGGGTTAAGGACGGTACCGATACCCCAAAAAAAAATTATGGGACCCCCCGAGTTCGGGAGTCACCCTCCATGCCCTAAGGTGTTAATGTAAGGGGGACCCTACTAATAAAATGACCCAAAACGCATATCTAAAGAACCACGTTAAATTCGCCAATGAAACTTGGCAAATGGGTTAAGGACGGTACCGATACCCCAGAAAAAAATTATGGATGCCCCCGATTCAGGGAATGGCCCCTTAGGCGCTAAATACCTAATATTAAGGGGTTATAACTAATAGAATGACCCTAAATTCATATGTCGAGAAGCAAAAAATTTAAGCTAACGAAACTTGGCAAATGGGTTAAGGACGGTACCGATACCCCAGAAAAAAAATTATGGGACCCCCCGAGTTCGGGAGTCACCCCCNCCCCCCCCCCATGCCCTAAGGTGTTAATGCAAACGGGCGCGGGCAAAAGGGCGTTCTAAACGTCGGGCGAACGGGCGATTTTTTTACAAGCCTACTCTATTTGTTTAAAGATGATCCAAAAATTATTTATTTTTTAAAAACAATATTTGGTCTTGACAATCTTGTTGTAGTTTTAGTTTTATCCATTGGAACAACATTCTCCCCTTGAACTTCTTTAAGTCTAAAAAGCTTCCTTGATTTCATATTATATGGTTTAATAAATATTAGAGATATAATTGGTGTAATGGCAGATACCACCAATGAGGACAACACTATACTTTCTTGCGAAAAACTGTTTGTATAAATATCAGTGATTTCCAGCACCCCTATGATGATTGTTAATCCTTCGATCTGTGGTAGAAATGCTTGAATTGTCAATGATTTCAATAACTGGTCATGCATGGTTTTGGTAGTTTTGCTCATTTGAGCAGCTGATTTTTCTAGGCTCTGCACAATGTTTCGACGAAGATATAAAATTGAGAAATATATGGGATTTGCAGCGAGGATCATGTGACCGAATCCGAAGGCTGGGTAGGGAGATCGGATGTCTAGAACACCGTTGATGATATATCCTGTTAGATTGTAGTTGGGGTATTTGATGTGAACAATGGTGTGAAGTTGATCAGAAGGGGATAATGCGAGTTGCACAAAGAGCTGGAAAAATTTTTTCCTAAGCTGCGTCCGAAATGAGGGTCCCAAAATGTTCCAAGAGTGGTCCCAAAATGGTGCCAAAAAGATCGACAATGAGGGGCCCAATTAAAACCCAAAATAGTGAGAAAATCAGTGTTCCAAATACGTTTCAAAATGGACCAAACTGGATTATAAAATGCTGCAAATAAGACCCAAAGCGGTGAAAAATTGGGGGCTCGATTCTGTCCCAAAAAAGTACCAAATTGGTCAAAGTTAAGGGTCCAAATAGGTCCCGGAAGATACCACAGAGGTTTTTGGTCTAAAAATTAAAGTCGAAAAAAGTTCTAAATAGTACCCCAAAGCGGTCAAAAAATAAGGTATTCAAAAAGTTACCGAGTTGGTCCTAACTGGATCTCAAAATAGTCCCAAAAAGGTACCAAAATGTCAGTATTGAGGGTCCCAAACGGGTCCAAAACTTGTCCAAACTGGATTTCAAAATGGTGGTCAAAACAGAGTTTCCCAAATATTCCTCAAAATAATCGAAATTGAGTGTCCCAAAAAAAGTCCCAAAAGAATTAGGGTCCCAAAGGAATACCAAAAAAATCCAAAACGGTACCAGAATGGTGCTTAAAAAATGGGATAATAAATAGGTCGGAAAAAATAGACCCTTATGGGACCCCCTTTTAAATAGACAAAACTCACAACTTGTAGGAAACATGGTGCATAAGCCAAGGAGCATATACATAACAATTGCTTAGCTGTCAAATGAATATTCTTCAATATCAAATATCGGTAACTAAATGATATAAGTAGTAAATATAGGGCATAGTTTAAACTATGCGCAACTAGACTATATCCAATCATACAAGTCGAGCCACTTATAAATTTGCAATATCCATTGGATGGGAAGATGAATGTCCATCCAATTATTATAGTTCTAGGCTTAACTGGGATGGTAACTATGCAAGTCATTAGATCAAATAGAGCGTGGATCAGAATAATAATTGAATAGGTTTTCACAATTTTAGGGGTATGAAAAATGACACAGTATATTAAGAGGGAATTAGTGGATATGCCTAGAAGTGAGGCGGTTGTTTGAGTTGGAGAGATGCTCATTTTTGAGCTGCTGCACAAAAAAAAACAACCACTAAGCTCTGGTCTTCTCCATCGTCTCATATGCCTCTTCTCCCTCGTTAGATACATTATAGCGGAATAGCTTTCTTGTTCGAATGTTGTATGGTTTGATGAATATTGAGGAGGGTGAGATGGATCCTGACTCTTTTTCTCATTGTCTTCCTAATAACTCTACTTCAGAAATGCCATGGATTACAGTTGAGGAAGTATGGAAACTCTTGCGAAAAACGAAATCAAACAATACAGTCACTCCAGATAAGATACCCTTCACGTTTCTGAAACTAATATCTGACTGGATTGTGGCACCTCTATGTCACATTTACAACCTTTCCATGATGCATGGATACATTCCAAAACAATGGAAACATGCCTATGTAACACCTATTCCAAAAGTAAAAGAAGCAAATAGTGCTGAACAATTTCGTCCAATAAGTATCACTAGTCAGATTTGTAGAATTTACGAAAAGTTTCTCAAGAAAAAACTTCTAGAAATTCTTGATAAAGAAAAATTTCTCTCACCTTCTCAACATGGATTCACCCCAGGCAGATCCACCACAACTCAAATGATAGAATGTATGAATGATTGGACCTTATCTTTTGAAAAATCAGAGCAAGTGGATGTAGTTTATTTTGATTTTTCCAAAGCTTTTGACCGTGTCAACCACACTATATTGCTCGAAAAACTCGCCGCCCTCCATATTCACAAAAATTTCTACTCGTGGATTAGGAACTTTCTTATGAGCAGATTTTTTTCGGTCAAAATTAATAACACCTTTTCTGAAACCCACAGTATCCCTTCTGGTGTTCCTCAGGGTGGAGTACTATCTCCATTACTTTTTGCTATTTATGTGAATGATCTGAGTACTTTTTGTGACAATCCAGGTGTATCCATCTCACAATACGCGGATGACGTCAAATTATATGCCACGAGTAAAAACAGAGATTCTCTTCAAAAATCAATCAATTTAGTANAAAACAATGGAAACATGCCTATGTAACACCTATTCCAAAAGTAAAAGAAGCAAATAGTGCTGAACAATTTCGTCCAATAAGTATCACTAGTCAGATTTGTAGAATTTACGAAAAGTTTCTCAAGAAAAAACTTCTAGAAATCCTTGATAAAGAAAAATTTCTCTCACCTTCTCAACATGGATTCACCCCAGGCAGATCCACCACAACTCAAATGATAGAATGTATGAATGATTGGACCTTATCTTTTGAAAGATCAGAGCAAGTGGATGTAGTTTATTTTGATTTTTCCAAAGCTTTTGACCGTGTCAACCACACTATATTGCTCGAAAAACTCGCCGCCCTCCATATTCACAAAAATTTCTACTCGTGGATTAGGAACTTTCTTATGAGCAGATTTTTTTCGGTCAAAATTAATAACACCTTTTCTGAAACCCACAGTATCCCTTCTGGTGTTCCTCAGGGTGGAGTACTATCTCCATTACTTTTTGCTATTTATGTGAATGATCTGAGTACTTTTTGTGACAATCCAGGTGTATCCATCTCACAATACGCGGATGACGTCAAATTATATGCCACGAGTAAAAACAGAGATTCTCTTCAAAAAGCAATTAATTTAGTAATCGAGTGGTCCACTCTGAACAAGTTACCTTTGAATGCAGGAAAAACCAAAATATTATCTCTCGGAAAAAACCCAGTTGTTCATTCATATTTTGTAGAAAATATACCAATTGAGAGAGCTGAAATCGTCAGAGACCTAGGCTTTTATGTGTCATCCAAACTTAATTTTGTTGAACATTGGAGAAAAATGATTTGTAAGGCCAATTCGGTTATTTTTGTACTATTTAAATGCTTTTCAACCAGAAAACCCAGTTTTTACATTTCTCTCTATAAAAGTCATGTTCGCTCATTATTGGAATACGGTACTCCTGTCACCTCACCACAAACTCAAATACTTCTTAAAGAGATAGAAAAAGTACAGAAATCTTTTACTAGGAAACTTTTGAACAGAATAATGGGAACTATTGTTCACAGAGACCATCCAAATTACTTAGACTACACTCAGCGTCTCGAACTGTTTAACTTGAAACGACTATCGGAAAGACGAAATGATCTGGATCTTAAACTCTTCCGCAAAATCTTACTGAATAAAGCCAAACTTGCGTGGAGAAAAATGTTCTCCATTTCAAAAACAAGAAGCAGATCAGTTTTCAACATAAATTTCAAGATACCAAAAAAATCGATCAGAAAAAACTTTTTCATCTCACGTACGGTACCAATGTTTCACAGTCAATTGAAGAAGTTGAATCCAAAAACTCTAGAAAAAATACACAGCACCATATGCAGCAGTCTCGAAATATTCTGATTGAATCCTTCAGCCAATCCAAATCATCACTTTCTTTTCAATTCATCCAAAATATCTCAA